>VUQR01002985.1:1451-14186 GCA_015108515.1 Hemichromis elongatus
GTGTCAGTCAGTCCACACTCCACTTCAGCTTGTGCTAACCCTGAGATGCTCTCTCTGCTCTTTCCTCTGCTTCCCTCTGCAGGAGCCTGTCTCTACTCCTGCTATATATGAAGAGCCATTTGCCGACTTCAAGGTTATTTTTTTTGTATTTGAACCCACCCGTCATATGCTCTGTCCATTTTTATCTTTTCCTCCCTCGATGCTTGTCTCATACCTGACTGCAGCAGCCTCCCCCAACATCTAAAATTCTAACACACAGCTTTTATTACCTGTTATCAACGTACGTGGCATTCAAAGGCAGGAACGAGAGCGAGTCTGTATGTGGATCGTCAGAGCTTTGGATACAAGAAAAGTTGTGTGTTTAAATTAGCAGAAGACTTGCTGTTTCATTACTATTGTTAGTAGGCTAGCTACAATTACAGCCTTTACCAAAAAGACATGTTAGGTGTTGTGGTAGTTGTAGCTAGATGGAATATGCACACCAGGCTATATCTGAAGCCGGGTTGGTTTTTTGGAGTTAAAGGTGACCTTATTTGCAAAGCGAGTCCACAATCAGATCCAGCCTTCATCACATTCACTGTCAAATCACCAAGGATGCAATGGCAAAAGTGTTCATCTCAGGGTCCTCAACAGGACTCTGCAAACTCATGGATGATGTCTAGCTGCATGTTGCTTCCATAACATCGATGATTCCCATTCCTTGCCATCTTCATTCAAATAACTGTAGCTGTGCAACGCCAGAGTTTTGATCCTGTGTCTGTACCTGCACCAGAAGGAGTTTGGGGAGAAGAGGCCTCAGCCGAGCATAGCCTCGGAGGAGGAGCAGGAACGGGACACCGTGGGCTGCATGAAGGAAACCCACCTGGGCATCGAACGCAAGTGTTCCAGCATGACGGTCAGCTCCACGTCCAGCCTGGAGGCCGAGGTCGACTTCACTGTCATCACTGACCTTCACTCAGGCCTGGAGGACTTTTCTAAGGGTGTGCCCGAACTGGGAGAGAGGGAGCGACAGCCAGAGGTGGGCCGGGAGGACTTTGAGGAGACCTCCAGGTTCTACTCTGCCCGTCTAATGGGCTCCCGGGACAAGTCTCCCATAGAGGAGAGGCTTCCCGAGGAGGGAATGCATCATGAGGTAGATAGATGAACGCACTTATACTTGTTCATCGCCATCGTCACCCACTGGCTTCACCCTGCCTGGCTGGACTTCAGCATTTGTTATTTATTTTTGGACCATGGTGTGTTACTTAAGTTTTGTTGATCCCGTATTGTGTTCAGTTTTTGTTTCCCCTGTTTCATTTTGTATTAATTGTATTGAACTATTTACCCATTTGATTTTTCTTGGTGTTTCTTTGAATTTATTACACCTCTTGAATGTTGTCATCCAGACTAATAAAAATGCATTTCACAGTTTGTTCCTGTAAGTTAACATCACTCGGTTGCTTTCTTTTGTTTAATTTGCTGCTTACGAGATTGGGTCTAAAGTCTTCAGGCGACTTGCTGTGAAAAAACGGCTTGCTGCTCTTTGACTGTATTGTACTGTTTGTGTTTGATGCAGCCTCCCGTGGCAAAGAAAGACCCCACTGCAGTGAGCGTGGCCCACAAGCTGAAAAGAGCCGACAGCAAGTCGGAGACGCACACAAATGGATCGGAAGTCCACGCCAACGTCGTTAATGTGTCTCCGCAGGTAAACCGAACACAAAGAAGAAACAACAGCACTCTATAGTCTGTGTGAGGCGTCAACCCTCTTTGATTTGCTTTGTTTTTTATTGTACACAACACATTTGGATGCTTTTAACAGTGTCTCACAATTTCGGCCAGTGAGCGACAACTTCAGTCAAATTTAAAAAAAAAAAAAAAATGAAACATGTTCAAAACATATAATCAAAATTTTGCAAAATTTGTGCACGTTATCTATCACAATCAAAGTCTGACAACTGAACTTTTCTTCTGAGTTTAGCAAAATGAACCCAATACCAGTAGCCTTCTTATACTTCTTAGTAAGAACTTGGATTTGTCATTTACTGTGCTTGTTAAAAATGCCGTGTGTGTGTGTGTGTGTGTGTAGGTTTACAGTAAAACCTACCTGTAAGTTTAATTTCAATTGTTTGTTTCTAGCCTGATTTAATACAACACGGGTTCACTGACAGGACACTAGGCGTATGTCACTGGGCTTTATGGGTCAATTCAGTCAGCTTTGACTGTCTGGGACGTTCAGCATGGAAGGTGCTGTTGTCTTTAATCTTATTTATTTGCACAGCTTTAACTTACAAGCTATAACATTTTAGTTACCGGGCCTTGGATGTACCTAATAGATCTGGTCTGAGCCTAGCTTGCTATTTATTCCTCTGACTCATCAACAAGATGACGGTCTGTTTTCCCAAAATGACAAAGTTTTTGTTTTTTTTTAACTTTTGTAGGAAATGTTGGGTTGAATACGATGCATACTTTAAATACTTATAGGGGAGTGTTAAAAAATTACAGGACTGGCAGAAAGAGGAAATGAGGATCAGTTCCATCAGGCGCCATCAAAGTGATTCGTGATTAAGAATTTCTTACTTGTACAGAGCTCCGCGGGCTTGATTAGAGGAAGAAGTATCTTCTTTGAGCTGCAGTGACATGATGGCCATATTCCCAAGACACAGATAGAATAATAGCATCATTATGAAGTGATTAAAGTATTGACAGTGTATTAATGAGGATGATGAAAGCAGGTGTGAATCCCATTCATCTCCGGAGGCAGAGATTTGAGTGCCGGCTGGCTGTCCCACAGGAGCCTTATTAAAATGTAATCATTGCTGGGCTCTTTAGCCATTCAGCTAATAGTGTGGATGAACTCAGGCAATGATGTAGAGAGGGTGCCTTTGAAGTGCCACATCAGCGTTGAGTCACATTTTCAAAGATGTCAGAGAAAGCCACAGTACAGAGTGTGCATGTGTGCGTCTGGGGCAAATTGGGGATTGACGTCATCGGTGGGCAGATACAGATCCTCAGCAGTGACACTGCACAGCCAGCAGAGGGAGACATGCTTTGTCTGTTGAATTAGAGTTCTGAACAAAAGCACAAAAGCTCAGCAGCTGCTCCTTTCCAGTTGTCTGCAAAGCACCGACAGCACACTGTAGTAGAATTTATTTTGCTTTCAGAAATGATTTCTCACATATAGTCATGAAAAAACACAAGCAGCCTCTTTAAAGCATAATAACAATGGAAACAAATGACACATAAAAACAAACAAACTTGTCCATTTTCACTCAGATCAGTCACATGCAAAACTTTGCATATAAAGCTATAGTTAGGACACCATCAAATTCCAGTTTAGGTACCACTTATTAAGCCTTGATTTCACTAAGTTTATCTAAACCTCTGACGTATATGATTTGACGTCCTCTCTGATACTAAAGTGCCATAATGACAAAATCTAAAGAAATGTGTAGATTGTGAGTGCCTATGAGTCTAACGAGTGATGTAAAAAGATAAAAAATAGATATAAATGAATTATTTAAGTGTAACAAAAAAATTTAAGTGACTCTGAATGTGGCATGGTTGTTGAGTATTTCAGAAACTACCGACCTGCTGAAAATTTCCTTCACAAACATCTCCGGGGTTTACAGAGAAAGGTCCAGAAGAGAGAAAATGTCCAGTAGTTGTTGATGTCTGATAAGAAGGGAGCGATGACTCAAATAAGCAGTCATTCAAAGCGAGGTATGCAGAAGAGCGTCTCTGAATTCACAACACATCAAATCTCGAAGAAGATGTGCTACAGCAGCAGAAGGTCACGCCAAGAGCCACTCCTGTCAGCTAAGAACAGGAAACTACATTTTGCAAAGGCTCACTAAAATTGAACACTAATGGAAAAATGTTCCCTGGTCTTATTCATCTTCAACAACCTGCCTTGTATCAGTAGTTGCTTGTGGTGGTGTCATGCCACACTTTGGGCCTCTTAGTACCAGCTGAGCATCCTTTTAAACAAAACGGACTTTCTATCGGAAATCATTACAAGGAGTATTTTTGCTGGCCATGTTCACATCTTCTGATGGCTGCTTCCAGCAGCATAGTACTCCATGTACACCAATGTGGTCAAAGGAGCCTAGAAGGAAAGCTTCTGGACTTCTTTAAGTTTCTTGAAGACGTTTCACCTCTCACCTAAGAAGCTTCTTCAGTTCTAAGGTCAAATGGTGGAGAGTCCCAGACCCCGTATTGACCCTCTACCTAATCACACGAGCCAAGGTGTGAAAGCGGGTGTGGGTCACAATCAGCCAAGGTGAACTCATTATGAAACCTAGCCCCACCCTATCATGTGATTTCCTGAGGTCGAAAGGCCTCAACGGGACAAAACTCTGCCATCCATCTGCATCTAAAGGACAAAGGTCACTCTTTCGAGGACGTCAATGTTCACATTTTGGACAGAGAAGACAGATGATTTGAAAGTGGAGTGAAAGAAGCCATCTATGTCCACTGTGAACAACCATCTTTGAACAGAGGCTGTGGCTTACACAACAACTGTCTGCCATCTATAATCCAGTTTTGAGATCCCTTCCCAGACGCCTTAATGCCCACTCACCTCCTGGGCCATTCACAATTAGTTCACATGAAACCTTGGCTGATTGTGGCCTACACCCTTTTTCATACCTTGGCTCTCCACCATTTGACCCAAGAACTGAAGGAACTTCTTGGATGAGCGGTAAAATGTCTTCAAGCAACTTAAAGAAGTCCAGGCGCTTTTCTTTCCAAGCACCTTAGACTAGGATGACCTGGATGTCGGAGAACCTTCACAGACTCATGTACACCAACATGACTTCATCATGAGTCAGTTGTACTCGAATGGCCTCCACAGTCTCTTGATCTCAATCCAATGGAACACTTTAGCGATGTGGTGGAGCAAGAAATCATAAACATGCAGCTACTGCATGATGCTATCATGTAAATCTCTGAGGAATATTTCTAGCACTTAATTGAGTCTGCGCAACAAAGAATTATTCGACGCGACTGGAAGGTACTTTAGATTGCTTTCACTGTATCTAATGACACAAATAAGGACAGTAATTCAGCATTAGCAGCAGGTCTTTTTCACTGCAGGCTTTTTGACTTGACAGGAAAAAGAGGTGAACAAGCGAGAATAAATTGTCCAAACAGCTGTGACATCGAGCCAATAGACAGCTCAGTGACGGTGCTCATTATGTTGGTTTATAGCTGCTTGTCCTGTCATGACATGCCATAATGTCTGTGGTGGAGGTCCAGCCCTGGCATTGTCATTAACTGAAGAGCAGCCTTCATTCAGGTTGAATATGACCATTAAGTTTCTGCTGTCGTGTGTTAAAATGTCAGCTGTACGAACGGCCTAATTTCATCACGGCCTAATTTCATCACATATATGTTGTCTCTATAATATACTAATAAAAAGATACTTTTTAGCCAAGACTTTGTTGTCTCTTTTTGTAGTTTGACTGGCAGTAGGGCCTTAAAACAACATCTTAATGAAGTATCCTGGATGTACTTCAGGTGTTTGCACAAATGTGTTTGACATGAATTTGTGAAATGACTCACAATGTGATTAAAAGCAACCAAAACAAATGGAAATAAGACGTACCCATGCTAGACATCAGATTGATAATCAGAAAAATCAGAATTTCACGTTTAAAATAAAAGCATGAAAAAATGAAATGTAAACTGTATCAAAGAGGAAGTAAAATCAAGTAAAACCAAAGTCCTCAAATTGCACTACAATTAGCAGAGAACAAAACCACATTATTCTGTCTTTTGCAAATATGCACTAATGTTCCTTTGTGTGATCACTGCTTGTATTTAAAAAGCTCATTAAAGACTGTTAATAAGGGCTATTGCCTCTTTTTTCAGAACTACGGCGTCGTCAGCCCACAGGAGGCTCCTGCTGCCGTCAAAGAAAATGGCTCCCCTGTAAGTATCTTTGATGAGGAGCAAAGTGATAGTACGTGTGTGTGTGTGTGCGGTTGTGTGTCTGTCCACAGTGAGAAACGTTAGCGATTTTTCTACTGATTTCCTCTCTTCTCGCGTTGAACTTTATTTCATATCCTGCTGAGTGATTGTCGAAATGAGTGATGTTCCACGAGGCAGCGGTTTGCAGGAGCACATCCCCACATTCAGATATCTTGATAATGAACTGTTTTTTTTGTAATGTAGTCTGCTGATTCCAGCATTTACATTGTACCAGCAGTGATAGCTGATTTCACTTAATGCTCATTTTATTTCTGTCCAAGTGTTTTTTGGTTGGGTTTAGTTGTTTTTGTCAAAGTCCTGAAAATGCTGGACTTCGAGTTTTGCTTGATGTTTTAAATATGTGGCTAAATACCAAAACAACTACCTACAGCTGTGTGTCTAATCAGCATATCTCACTTGATGTGATTAAATGAACCTCACTGTTCCTACATTTAAACTTTATGTTAAATTGTTTAAATAGACATGTAAATGATGGCTAAGTTGTGTAGCAGGAGTAAATGAAGAGAGGCAGGGAATATTTGACACGTACAAGGATATATTTCAACCAGGGGAGTGCCCTTCACCCCCCTGGTTTGTTGACACCATCCTGGCTGTGTGCACACTATGTGGTCATCGTCCAACAGAGACAGAAATCAAGGCGTCATACTCAGGAAAGCCATGCCCACTGGAGAAAGAGCCCTACAACAAAGGGCCCATAACACCTGACTGTAATACCACACAACGCTGAAATACCCATAGCTGCCTAAAAACATTAGAGTTCAGTAATAGAACTAACAGTTGTGTTCATTGTCCACTTGCGACTATATTGTGCAATTTCCTTGTTCATGGGTAAAAACGCGATCAGTGTACTGGAATTTTTTTGGCTCTTATTTTGAAAGTTCTGTTGTTGCTTTTTGGTTACCACTGACACTTCCCATCTCGTGCTTTCTTACTGGTGTGGCTGCAGCTCGCAACAGCAAGTTCTTCTCTGGAGATCTTCTACCTGCAGCAGGTGGAGTGGAGTTGCAGAGCAGAACAAGGACTAATGCTGCCAACTGTCGTTCAAGACAATGGAGCTGATTTTTGTTGCTATGCACAGTTTAGTATGATTAGACTCACTGGCTTATTTAAGAAAGCATAAGTGCGAAGCTACAAAGAATGCCCTTCTATCGGAAATCATTACAAGAAGTGACTGTTAGTGAAGGTGTTTTTTTTTTTATCTTTTCAATTAATTCAGATATATTTTTACAACACAGAGTAAGCACATTGTTATATTATTACCAACCAATAAAGTGAGTTTTGTTGACCAGGGCATCTGTTGCACAGAAACTCTGATAACGGTTAACAGATTTCAGATCCCAGGAGGCTGAGACCCCCCATGGCTGGCAGAGCAGTGCACGTTGTGTACGAGCATGTTTTTGCTGTTGGGTCTATCCATTTGTATATAACTGCTCTCTAATGACTGTGCTGCAGGTAAAAGCCAGCACCCAGGGGAGGGAGTCTGTTGTGTCCCCGCTGACCATCACTGCCGAGAACGTCACCTCAGCAACCACGACACAAGTTACCAAGGTAACACCTCGTGAGTTCCTATGGTTACAGTTTGATGGCCGAGCATTAGGTCAGCGCCACCACATCTGTGTCTGTGTTACCAATCCTTATAGATACACTGGAGTGGAAGACCAAATGTATCATTTTATTTTCCTAACTTATTAATTAATTACAGGACAGTTTACTTAATATGTTAACAATGTATTTTGATGAGGTGACACACTACATAAACTGAATGGATCTCTGTAAATTGGGTTGGGATTTTTGGAAGGCGGACACGGATAAAATAGACTACAATAACAACACACAGCTGTTTTTTCTTTTGTGTCATTTTATATGATTCATTCAATTTCCTTCTTTCTGTATTTAAAAGACTGTGAAAGGAGGCTACTCAGAGACCAGGATCGAGAAAAGGATTATAATCACAGGAGATGATGATGTGGACCAACATCAGGTGAGAGGCACTGTTCACAGAAACACTCGCAAAGCGCTGGGAGTTTGGAGGAGAGGGTTACGACGCATGTGTTGATGGCTTTTATGTCCCCAGGCACTTGCCATGGCAATCCAAGAGGCAAAGCAGCAGCATCCTGACATGCTGGTGACAAAAGCAGTGGTTATCAGGGAAACAGAGTCGCCCACTGAGGAGCTACAACAGAAAGCAGAGGTAAATATCTGTTTTTACAAGAACTTGGTGCTTTTTAAGGATTACTTCAAGCATTTGACAGGCACAGAGCCTTTGGTTAAACTCAAGCTTTTTTGTTGGAAAGTTAACCAAATGATTACAAACACAACAAGTACAGAGGGGCACTAAGGTGCAAAGCGAATCAAAAGAAATGCAAAACTATAAACAGTTGGGAAATGACTGCCAAGTGAAATAAAGCAACTAGACAACAAAATGAGATACAAAATAACTACAAAGAAGACAACAGATGATTACAGAGGGATGCCAAATGGCAGTAAATACATTTAAAAATTATTGTAAAGACATAACAGAACTATAGAGGGATGGAAATGTATCTTAAAAAGTGATGCCAAGTACCTACATAATAATGCAACTACAGATTCAGACCAAATGACATAGAAGACACAAAGTGGTTTCAGACAGGCCAAAGATGCACACACACTTTACGAAGAAGAAACGAAAACAAAGCGATGAAAAATGGCTACAAACAGGTCCCAAATTACTATAGAGAAAAATAAAATCTAAAGCACTGTTAAAATGACTAAAAAGGTGATAGGTGATACTAAACACTAAAGTAGAGTATTTTCTGTAAAACTCGTTAATTATTTTTATCCAGTGATGGCAGAAATAATCGATCTATGCTGGTATTGGAGCACCATGGATAATAGCTTTCTTTCACTACTCACATGGGGATTAAAGGTTGAACATGCTCAGAGCTGATCGATGTAACACTGATCAGCTGTTCTGGAACCCAAAAAGTCTGACTTTGTTAAATGTTCTCAGCTGTCTGTGGGATGTAGTAAGATACAAAACCATTATAAAGACATTTTAAATGAACATTGAGGAGACACGAGTTAATCCTACAAAGATGCAAAATAAGTGTATCAATGTAAAATGACTACACATGGCACACAAAGATGCAAAATAACGACAAAGAGGTCCTAAATGACCACAAATGAGAAAAATAAATATAAATGTAAAATTAATATGTGCAGGCATAAAATGAGGGGTGCAAAATGAGTACAAAGAGAAATGGCAATAAAGGTGTAAATTTACTTCAAAGCAATGCAACTCAGTAGCAGAAAGACCCCAAAATGACTTAAAAGACCAGAAAAATGAGCAGAAAGAGCAAAAAAACAAACAGAGTTGTACATGTTCATGAGCACAAAGCATCATTTATGTATGTGTTGTCATGTGGTTGCAGTCCTGATTGAGCATGGTGGCTCCTGAGACGGGGGACAGGAGAGGATCCTCCAGCTGTGTGTCTCCTGCCCCGCCCTGCAGTATGCCACCAACCCGATAAGAGGACTTTCTACCCCACTGTGTACGCACCAACACAACAACAGACTGCGTTCCACAAAGCAGTAGACCTCCACTCCTTTCCCTTTAGACGTACCAACTGTGACTCGGCCTCTGATCCGATCCGGCCTCCCATCCCGTCCCGACCGATCCCAGCCCTCCACCCTCTAGTGGAAAGAGGAAAAATCTTCGATTGGAAGATTTCACACATTTCTTCCATATTATTTAATGTAACATGTTTTGGCTCGTTTGAACCAGTGAGGTGTCGCCTCTCACAGTTTGTATTTAAAGGTCACATGTCTACCCCGTGCTGCTGTCATATACGCTCTGAAAATATTAGAGAAAAGGAGGGTTGGGAGAAAGTATGGGGACAATGCTGGTAGTATGGGTAGGGCTGGGGAGGTGCCAAAGTGGCAAGAGCCAGCTTTTTTTGGTTGTTGGCCATCTCCTAGCCATGACACCTTCAGTATAATCAACTGCTGTCTTATTAGCTTTTTACATTTTTATCTATAGAGGATCTAATTTATGTTCAGTGTTTGCTTGTTTATGAAATATGTATAATATCAGAAGATTATAATCTGCATGATTCAATTAAAAATAGCAGAGGGAATGAAAATAAAACAAAACCCCACACATGACCACATCCACCTTTGGAACCCCAAGAAGTGGGAATGAGGACCTTCAAGAAAGTGTAAAATACACGAGGCCAATGAATGGTGGACAGACTGTACCGACTGTTCAGAGGACAGATGGAACTGGTCCCAGTCTTCAACACACAAGCGTCACTGTCCTCGTCCCGCTTCACTATTGTTGTTTTGCTGTCGGCTCACCACCAACACAAAGAGCTTATGGTCACAGTTTTAGGGTTTTCAGAGGAAATATTAAATATAAATATGTGCTATTTGTAAAATATATTTACTTCCTTTTTTTTTCCTTACTTGCTTTACTGACTTCCATTGTGAAACAGAGTTTGTTTGACACTCTTGTGTTTTTGGACATTTCAGCCTTTATGTGTGAACATGCTGTAAATTCTCTCTGACAGAGCTGTAATCAGGGGAATGTGGCTCAAAACTAAGAGCTTGTTTTCCAGATTGTAAAGTCGGGCTGCAAAATGTCAATGTTGACATGACAGCCACCAGCTGGGATTTATTAATGTTGGCCACGTTTAAAGAGCATAACAAGCCCTAACTATAAAATCGATGTTAGCGGGATCGTAATAACCGTGCATTAGCGGTAGCTGGGATATTTAAAAATATTAATATAGCGTTAGCAATGCACATATTATAACAGCATAAATATTAATGTAAGTGCTCTTTTTGTGTATTTGTACAGTTATAGTTAGGCTTTTGTCATCTCTTGTACTCTGACTTTCTTTCCTTGCAAAAATCTCTGCTCTGAGTTAACAGCTATGGTAAAATCTAAACAATAGCATCATTGCTATTATGTTGAAATTGTCAAAAACTTTTTTTACTTATTGAGATAATATTGTTATCAAGATTTCTTTTTACCATAATAATCATGAAATGGTGACATGATGACTTATCTGTCTAGTTATCACGTTAGATATCCGTGATAATGAACGTTTAAGCATTTAAGCCAGATTAGCTTGAATTAGCATTTATTTGTAGCTTTTTCTGGCAAGCTAATAATTTAAATCCATTATCTGATTGCTGTCGGCAGTCTGGTAGTGCTGGTTTGATTTCTTTTTTGTGTTTTCTTCAGGGATTTTGTTTTACTGTAAAATTCTCCACTATGCTAACTTTGCTAAATAGACGGTAGCAGCACAGGAAACAGTTAGCTGAAAGCAGCTAACGTGCTAAGGAAACTACTGAGTCAGGGTTTTTCTTTTACTTTGAGCCTTCACACTTTTCTCTTTTGATTAGCTTGTAATATAAACCACTGATCACAGCAGCTTTTTAAAAAGCAACTGGGTTTTGGATTGTGAGCGCATGTTTGCAGACACAGCCTGAAGAGTTCAAGACACAAGATTAACAAGGGTACTTTTTTCTCTAAATTTTATTTGCTTTGTTTAGGTAATATGGTTTATGAGTTTGTATTTATAGGAGTGGTGACTGTGAGTTCCTTCCTGTTTTGCATCACAGACAAAGCGTATAGTATGACATTTAAGTGGACTCCCCCCGCCTCCACCCACTCAGCGTGATGTTTGTCTCATATTGTATATCCGTAGATTCTGGGTGACCTTTAATACTATACTATGCATCAGCTATCAAACATACAAATCCCTCTAACGGAGCCCGACCCATGTTAGCCTGTGTCCCCGTTGTCACTGTTAACTTTTTGTGCTACTGTTACCTGAAGCAGTAACACGCACTGCTTGTGAGATTTGCAATAAGCAAACATTCTTCTTATCCTGTGTCCTCTAAAGGGAGAAAACTGTGAACTGTCGTGTGTATCAAAGCGTAACCAAAACCAACAACACGGAGTTGTAAAATGACATTCAAAGGAATATTTCCAACACTTGTGACCATGGCTTTGTTGCCCTTTTCATCTAATCCTCCCATTGCCCTGATTTGAACCTGTTGACCTGCTGTTGGTGGTCTCTGTGGAAAACAAGAGAAAACTGATAATTTGTGTATTCTGTTTTGCTCTGTTTTTATTTTACCTGGTCATATGACACTGGACTGTTGAGAAGGCACTTGCTTGCAATGATTTGCAGCACATGTACTGTAACCTGCTGGGGGGAAAAAAGCCTGTCTTTGCTGTAGGTTTGGACACACTACTGATGGAATAGAAACAACTGTCGGCATCGGGAGAGAAGCTGTGTAACTGCGGGCCAGGTGGCGAGTTGGAGGATGGAGGACCTGTATTTATATATAAATATCTGTACTTCTGTGTATTAGCCTGTACACTTTGTAGAAACTGACAGGCGCAGAGATGTGTTTTTAGGTGAGGGACGAGGCAGTAAGTAGAACCTGAAGGACAGCGGTGCAATAGAAATGTCACACGAATGGGTGCCTTATGTTAAGAGCCGTGGGAGCAATTATCAGTGCGCGCCTGAAAGTGCTCTTAATCACCACGAGGCAGATGGAGGAACGACCTCTCCTCTCCACCCAAGGTGAAGAGGAGCTGTCTCGAAAGTGAATTACTGTCTTGTAAAGAATATGACTTTGAAGGCAGCGAGAAAAGGAGTCTCTCTGAATCTGAAATGTTGGTCCTCGACAAGATGACGAACGTTTCTGGCCCCATTAACTTTAGAAAACCAGCACAGTATGGATCGTATGGACGTGAGGTCCCCC
>VUQR01002987.1:6979-72413 GCA_015108515.1 Hemichromis elongatus
CTAGTCCGGATAGATCGGAAAACGGAGCTTTCGCCTGAAAACGCTCCGCGTCCACACTATCGTTTTGGGTCATTTTCACGCAGTTGCGCTTCCACTTTAAAACGGGGCAAAACGCTTACGTTCCAGTACCGCGCATGCGCAAAACGTGAGACGACTCAACCTGCGTCATTTTCATCTGTTGTTTATTTACTTTCCGGCTCTTTAAAACGAGCGGCGAAATGGCGAGACAAAGCACCGAATGTGTCAAATGGAATGATAATGAGGTGGAGCTGTTGCTCCGAGTCACAAATGAGTACATATTAATCTTCTGACCATCTTGGTTAAAGTGGTCACATGACTGCATCATATGACTAACATATGTCATAGTTTTCAAAAGTCTGCGTTTTGGCCGTCTACACTATGCTAAAACGCTGTGTTTACAAATCGATGCGTTTTCGAGAGCGTTTCCAAAAACGCTCCGTTTTCGCTCCATCTCGGTGTGGCCGGGAGGCCAAAACGGAGACAAAACGATGCGTTTTCAAACGAAAAAGCATTAGTGTGGACGTAGCCTTAGTTGCCTCAGAAATAGTTTTCATTTATTAATAACACATTTGATGAATGGACGGTGGATCCAGAAACTGTTAGCCTTTTGATGCATCAGCAGATGTAGCTAAACCTCATAGGTGATGTTGCTAGCAGCTGAAAGTAATTCTACATTAAAAAAAAAAGTCTTTTGGATTAGATGATGTGTTGCTACATAATACGTTTAAGCTCTTTTAAAAAATGCAGTAACGAAAGGGAGTATTCATACCAACACAATTACAGCACAGTTTCTTTCACTTTGTGCTGTTTGTGTAGCTGTTATTTAGCAATAGCCCAAGCCTGTATGTGGCACTGCCCTGCTTTCAGAGCACATCGTCCAGTACATCCTTCCAAATTGTGTTTTCAACACGAATTTTATCCCATTTGGCGAGCTGAAAATGATCCTTCAATCCTGAAAATGTGGCATACAAAGTTGTCTGTTTTAAGCTATTCAGCACAATAGTCCTAACGGCCCAGAGGCCCCTGGGCGGGGATTTGACATTCAGAGTGACTTGCCCAAGCTCTTGGGGCTTTTTACTTTGAGTGCTTTACAACTCTGATGTTTTTATTATGCCTGCTACTCTGCCTGGCTTTATTTCTCATGAATATTCACACCAACCGGCGAAGGGAAATGGCACTTTTTCTAACGTACTTGGGGCGGAGTCAGAGGAACTTCAAATAAAGCGGTAAAGTCTTTTATTGCCCCCAAAACCAACTCACACCCCTTGTTCTAAGGTCATTTGGAGGTTAACCTTCAAATATTCAGGATAGCAGCTGTGGGGTGAAATTTAGGGAATGAACAGGTGGAGACATGATAAAATTGCCTTTTTTTTGAATTTCATGTGTGTGTAAACATATGTAAGCCTTTGTACCCATAGTCCAGGCCAACTTTCTCACCCTTTGTAATTCTATACAGCAGTGTGGGAGAAACAGCTGAACTGCACTGTCACCAACTGGATGCTGCTTTCCCTTTCCAGCTCTCTCTTTCACACACAGCCACCCATACACATGCAGTGTGTGTGTACACACACCTGTCATACTGGTTTTGATCACTGTGACCCCTGTGCAGAAAAATGGATTTCAAGGTTTATGAATCTGGAAATGAGAAAAGGTTTTGGTGGGTTTCGGGGAGCTAGGAGAGCAGGACAGAAAAGTGGTGTGGCTTTCTTAAAAGAGCATTCAGTCTCCCTGCTGCCTGTGCTGTCCTAGAACTGATCTGTAACCCTGCTGGTAACCCGGGTGGTCTGAAGCCATATGGGACGTGATAGGAGTTTTGTCAAGGCTGTGTCACAAAGAGTGGAGTACAGCCGTGCTGATCTGTGGATTTATGCACTCTGGATATGTACGGCTAAGTGGCCATTGACCCAGAGTCATACTGCAGCCAGTCAAGTGTAAACACAGGCTGAGGTCAGTGGTGTTACCACCAGAATGAAAATGGACATTTAAATAAAGCTGCTGTTGTTGTGCCGAATGACATTTTTGTGTGCTTTGTGTGCTTTCCACTAAAAAATCTTCAAGTGATTAAAGACGAAATGAGGCTGGTGGAGGGTTTTGTTGTTTAAGCTAGCATAAACTGGAAACCTATTGACTATCAGCTGATGACTCAATGTCTCTGAGTAACAGCCAATGTTTCAGACCTTCCAGTATATCAGCAGATGTCTGGGCCAAGATCTCCTGCTCCATCGGACATCTGTTTGCAGTCCAACTATAAATGCTGGCAAAGAAGTCACTTTTTGGCACATAATAACCGATGATTTCTGAGACTGCATATCAGCTCTCATTCAGATCCCATTATTTGCTTGCCGCATGGACCAAAGACTACTCAAATGTCTTGCCTGTGTGTGGAGACTGTATAACTAATAGACTTAAACTTCTTTTAAGCTGTTAATAACCTTTCAGATTTTGTCACTTAGCTTTTTTAAAGCTGTTATCCTGTTTGAATCAGCTGATGTTATCATATTATTATGTCTTAGATGCCTTTCTGGATCAAAGAAAGGTTCTTGACATATGCTGAGATCTAAAATTAAGCTTGAAATCTTCAGCATTACACTTAAGTAAGTGTAAATAAGTGTGACGCTTGTAACTTCTCCATAATTGGTTGCTCATAGCATTAGTAAGCAGTCCTCACATGATTATTTGTATTAGCAGAGAATATGCTAACTGAGTCTCACATTCAGACCTCCCAGCTTTTTTGTTTGCATCCACAGCAGCATAGTAACGTCCTTCACCAGCTGCCTGATATGAAAAATATGCTTTTCAGTGGACGAGACTCCATGAGGACTACAGGATCAGAATTCTTTAGCATACCTACATACTTACCATGGAAAGGTTTGTGTATTCAGCTCATTGACAGAGGGATACTGTACCATCACCTCTCCTACTGAACTCTGCAGCAGCAGACCTCTCAGTTGCTCAGAGATAACAGACCCGTCTTCTTTGTGTTTGCGTGTGCGTATTTGTGTGCCCTCTGAGGTGTGTCCATGCTTCACTAATGGGATTGCAGGTCTCGGCCTTGCGGAGCACAGAGCTGGTGGTTATTCTGATCTTAAAAAAAAAGGGATCAGATGGTCGGAGTGAGGCCGTCAGCTTAACCCCCTCTGTATGATCCGACCGTCTGCTGGTCGTTGAGCCAGACCCACTAGCCAAACACTTCTCCAGAGGATAACCGTGAATTAATTAGACCATTGAGTGTGTGCGTGCGCGTGTTGAGAGAGACAAAAGCCAAAGGGTGAGGGGTTAGACTGGGGGTTGGTGGTGGTTGAGGAGGGCGGGGGCACATTGACAACAGGTGATGTAGCCTCCTCCCCCTCTTTAACAACAGCGTAACACAGAGGCCATGGGGGATGCAGACAACAATAAAGGTCCCGTGCTCCAACTGTTGTGTCCAATCACACCCCATTGTGTCTCTGCACTACTAATAGCAGGCACTGCACTGCCTTATACAAGAGGTCCTTTCTAAACCACTGTGCTAGGTGGTAGCATGAATATGTTGCATTTGTCTATTAGGACATTTAAGATGACCATAAATTAACTATTTGAGCCATCAACACAACTGAAGGGTTGAACAGAGCAGCATCAAATGTTTTCTCTGTCTCTGTGAAGACCTAGCTTTGAAGGTTAAACTGACTAAACATGGCATCCACTCACTACGTACACCCATGTGTATCTGATACCCATGTGTTGGTGTTGTTCCTGCATCATCATAGTAATGTTACCCAAATTTATTTTAGTCATGTTGGTTTGCTAGTGTTAGTTTTTAAAAGCATTAGCCAACTTCTTGTTTTATGCTAACTAAATGATCCGACAACTTCACTGTTCAGTTGGACTGTTGATCCTCTATCAACATTATTATGATGGTCTAGGGAAAAACATCAGATCGTGCCTGTTTCACATATCCAAGAAAATGTACTGTCTAGAGTGCCTGTGTGCATTATTTTATGTTATCAACAGTCACACAAAGAACCAGAAAAAGGCATCACCAACTGAAACCACATAATGTTTGCCTGAAAAATATGCAAAATGTTAGAGCTAATGGACAACAGCTGGCACACTGCAAAATCATTTTTGTAGAACTTGCTCTGTTCTAGGGCTGCCAAAGCAAAAGGGCTTATGGAGGAAACCAAACATCACAGCAAACAATTTGGAATGAAAAGATGTACCGATGCACCGATAGTCTGCATATATGTATTACTCGTGTGATTTGGTTAAGAATATAATTCATTGTTTGCAGTCTTACAGGATGCATAATGACCTCCTGTTTGAGCTCATTGAGGCCAACAATAGCCCTCTGGCAGAACCACACAAGGGGTGTGTGGTGTGATTGTATTGCTTCAGGGCACAAAATAATGGAAAGAAAAGCAAAGCTGGAAGTTGGTAGTTTAGTAGACACAAAGATTGAAAGGGTGATGAAGCACCAGTCATTTACTCGGTTTCAGGTTACATGCTAAACGTATTCCTGTAATTTTTGCTTGTATGTAGTTGACAGGCCATTGTTTTGCATTGCCTGATATTGCTCTGGCCAGGGCAAAAGTAGAGCTAGGATAAAGCTTTACCCAGACTGCTATGCTTTTTTGAGCCTGAGCCCCCTGCAGCAGTACTCCTACTGCACCAACGGAGAAGCCTCATTGAAATTGATAAAGACTGTGTTTTTTAATGTGCTGCTAATGTCGGTCTGAGTGTCTGTGGGGGGGAGGGGGGGGGGATCATGATAAAACACAGCTAGAGAAAAAGCAGAACAACAAGTATAATGACAGCAATAATGAGATGCAACCACGGAATAGCCGGCAATGCAAAAACAAACAAGACAAATACAAAAATCATGGAAAGTGGCAGTTTGGTAAGAGCTACAGAGGGGATAGCAGAAAACAAATCCATCAAATCATCACAAACAACATGAAGCAGTACACATGCCGAAGAGTTTCAGGAATCAATCACGACAGACAGTGAGCACGAGAGGCAAACACAATCAATGCTCGCTTCAAAAAAATCAGTTAAATGTAATCCAAGCAGACATTAAGCCCCAAAAAGGAGCAGTTTGAAGGAGTCTTTGCTGTAACTGAACCAAGAGCTATTGGGATGTCATTATAATATTAAACAACAGATTGTTGTCATTTATGAGCACATCTTAATTAAAGGAAAGCTCAGTGGAGAAAACGTCTATCAGAACTGAACATTTAGTTCTGACTTTATTTAGTCGCTGTACAATGAAGTGTAGTCAGTGTGTTCCATCCTGTCCTGGTGGCTGAAAATGCTAAAATCATAGATTCCAATGGATGGGAATCTCATTTTAATTGGTGTATAAATCATCTTAAGTTGTCTTAAGAGTCATAGAGTGATCCTTGTTGTTTGTCTGTTTATTCAGCAGCCCAATTACTGGATATCTCTCTCTGGTAATTGGACAGGTTCTTATTACTGCTCCCCTTGAGCTAAATTTAGGTTAAATATGGTAAAGTAATTATATATCTACATATATATATATATATATATATATATATATATATATATATATATATATATATATATATATATATATATATATATAGATAGATAGATAGATAGATAGATAGATATAGATATATAGATATATATATATATACACATTGCAGAAAATGTCTTTCGCTCCCAAATCACTACTGTTAAATGTTAAATTATCATTATGATAAGTGACACTGCTCCCTGTCTCCATATAAATAAGAGGTTTTTGTTCTTCATTTATATCCTAAGGACTGCCTTGGTATTATTAAGACCAATCTATCATGTTTTAACATCAGCCTCGCTGAATGTCCCACTTGAGTATAACCCCCAGCACACTGTTGCTGGTTTCGTGACTCTCCTCTTCTCTGACATCTCTTGACACGTAGTCTACGGTGCTGACTGGGAGCACTCAGGTATTTGGCTGTTGTCAAAGCGACTTTGGTTTTTACTCCTACCCATTTGTCACAATTTCGTTCTTTTTGAAAAGTTTTACGTAGTTTGATATGTGCCATTGTGAGATATGTGAGATCATTGTTATCCTAAATCCCAAATGGTCACAGTCCTTATTGGTTTACATCTTCATTTATCCACAGAAGTGTTCATTTTTTTTAAAAAAAATTTTCATGCCAGAATAACACAGATCAGCAGTCCTTTGTAGTAAAAGAGGCATTTCAGGGGGATTTAAGCATATTTGACCTATGTGCAAATGGTAGATATAAGGGCAAATGGCCGAGGAGAATGCTTATTGATTTCTACTGGTGTGTATTTGCACAAGATTCATTTCTCCTTAGGATGCATTTGTGTTAGAAAAGGTCAGTGAACAGGGGCTTTAGTCATTCAAGTGGAGCTAAAGGGATTTCTGCTCCAAGATCCATCTGTTTTTGGAGTTTGTTGACAGGGCGGAAAATTAGAACTGTTGCTCTTCCCTCCCTGAGTCCTACCACAGCCACCACCTCCCTGTTAGTGCAGGGTTATGATCAGGCATAGCACACAAACAGGCTAAAAAGTGTACTGGGCACAGGGCAGGATGCAAGTTTGGACCATCTGCTCCAGCTATGTGAACACATTTGAGTGTTTTCAATAGGGAGATCTGCTGCATCAGTTCGGCAACAGCCGTAAGTTGTTTAAGTGGACAGAGAGAGCTGACGAGAGTTGACACAGAGACTGGCTTCTGTCCAACAGATGTTGCATGTGTGAATGACCATTTTGCACCTTTCTGCTTTCGACTGTGTGGCAGGAAAAACGACCTAACAGTGAAACAACATGTACGCATAAAAGAGACGGGCCTCTGTGTGTACGTGTGTGTGCAGGCAACACTGCTGAGAAAACTGTTGCGATTCAACTTCTCTAGATTTTGATTTGGTTTTTATCAATGTATTTCATAGTAACATTAAGTGAATAATTGAAAGGGATTTTAAAGGGGTAGCAGATGCAAAATCTTTAAAAAAAAGAAAGAAAAGAGAAACGTGGTTTTTCTATTTCAGTGACTGCAGGGTTTGTGCAAGTTTTATGTTAGGGTTAGGTGCTATTGTTGGTCTGACCATAGTCTAAATTCTTCTCATAAAGATTCACTTGAATTGCCTTATTGTTAGAGCTGAATTCAGCTCTAACAATAAGGCTCATTGCCACCGTCCCACTCAATGGTCAATAATTAATAGTGCTGTGTAGAGGCATCCATTGTTCATAGTGACTGCGCACCCCGTTTCACTTTAGGTCGAGTTAAAGAGTGTTTATGGTTTTCCAGATGGATGACCTACAGTAGCCTTGATTGGACCCGAGGGTCAGCTCAGGGCATCTTGGGTTATGGGTTGATGGGAGAGCTTCAGTTGCTTTACAATGGGCTTCTCAATAGTTCTCTGGGAGCCTTTTATTCTGCTGCTCTAGGTTCACGTTATGCGCCTAGAGCAGCAGGATACTAGATTAAAGTAATCCTCTTTTCAAGGCCAGACAATTGTTTTATTAGCTGACCACACACAGGAGGTACAACCACCTCTGTAACGGTATTGTCGTGGGGGATCCTTTGGGAACCGCGGGTGGGCAGCTGGAGAGAGGCCGATTGTCATTTCAGTTCTCCTTAGCAGTGATATGCATACATGATCAATGCATCAATCCTCCTTGTTTAAACTTTTGTATGCTCTCTGAATGTATGTGTTTGGGTAGAGGAGACTCGATGACCCGACGATCGATGAACACACATTCCTGCACCACACCTTCGTATATGTAACATTTTTAACTGAACAATTTCATTCATTAAATTGTAACATGACACATATACGTGTCATTACGTGGTATATAAACATTGACTTACCAAGTTGCATATTTGTTGACATATTCGTCGAATTACACATCATATCACATTAAGTGCATATTTGCACATCCTCCTCCCCTTTCTCTTGCTTTTTGTAGCTTGTGGTCCAAATGTTTTTCCTCTGAATTGTTTTTCCTGTCTTGTTTTTGCCAAACGACTCTCATCAAAATGCTGTTTCATCTCCTCTTTTGCTTGCTTGCTAAAGGCATGGCACATTTCCAGCTGAAGCAGAAAGTAGCCTTTATACCCTCTCCAAGACGTGTGTGTGTGTGTGTTTGTGCTGGGAGATTTTTTTTCCACAACCCTGCCGATCACGTGTGCGCCACGTCACCTGATCATTTATTCCACGCAAGCTGAGTTAAATATTGTCAAACAGTTTGAATATTTCACAAATAGCTGTGGTAATTTGAGGAGACATGGCATCTCTCTATGTCATCATCACGTCTATGAGAGGAGCTTTCATTTTTTTTTGGAACAAACCATTGTTTAGCTTCAGGATTCAACTTCACATGCTCTCTAAATGATGAATTCCAGTTTCAATTTAAGAGAAGTCCTTCACTATCGACCCATCATCTGCCCTCTTTTTTTTTTTTATCATCAAACGTATACTTTTGGAAACCATGACCCACCACACCAGTACACAGCTCCATTTAGCTGATAGATCTGATATATACTGAACATTAAACAGCCATTCACCTTGACTATACCCGTCTAGAGGTCACGATCTAGCACTGTATATCATAAATTCCTGTAAAGAGAATATGGCAGCGTAGAAATAAATCTTAACTAAAGCTTTTTGATAATGTGATTGTATTGATCCACACCAGGAAATTGTTTTCTTTCTTACTCCTAGCTGCAGATGAGAGGTCAGAAGTCAGGGACAGCTAGCTTCTCCGTTTAAAGAATACCTCTGTTGGTCCGTGTTATTGGTTCCTATTACTTTCATGAGCCAGGGAGCCACCGGTGTTAGTTTAAATCCTAAAGCATTAAACTGTCAGCACTTAGTTTGGTCTGCAAGTTGTCCAGGTCTGGGGAGTCATGTGCATCCCACCAGGAATTGCACTGATGAAAAAAATGGCAGAAAGACTCGTGTGCTCTCTTTCACACACACACGCACACACACACACACACACGGCTTGACATGCCAGCGGAGTTTTGCAGTGGATTAACCTCGAGGTTGCTGGGTGGGTGAGCACAGCCAGAGATGCTCAGAATTGGGATGGGAACCTTCTGCTGAACCACACATAGGTGAACGCTCCCCATTCTCTGATCTTGGAAGGATTTGCACTCAAATGAGAATATGTTTGTGTGCGAGAGTTTTCTATGTATGAATAAATGTACAGTGATGTTTGTATTTGCAGTAGACTGTCTTCATTTGTCTCTTTGCACAAACCTGGGAAATGTTTGTTAGTTTTGTTAGTGGGAGGGGTCGGTCTAGGATTGGGCAGGAGGGCTGTAGGGCTTCTTCAATGTGCGAAGATTTTGCCTGCCAAGTAGTATTTTAATATGGCCCCCTACTTGACTTGAAATATGGCTTTTTCAATCAAATGAAGCTAGCATTGCCTCAGGCTTGTTCAGCTCTGAGTGGGTTCATGAGTGTGCGTCCAAGTGTAACGGGGAAGAAAGGGAGGGAGGGCAAAGATCCAGCAAGAGACAAGCTGGGTGTGCCAAGGCCTTAGATAGCATATAAGCACTATATACAGTGAGTCATGGTGCTCCATAATCATGTACACCACAGTGTTTGTTGTTGTTTTTTTAAATGACCGTTAATCTGTTTAACATTGGCTAGATTTGACTATCACTTGGCAAATCCTGCCTTTGTCTCTACAAATAATATTTACGTCCCACCATCTCCAGGATTATTTATTGTCGGCTTTCAGCCGGGTGAACAATTTGCGCTTTGAGTTTACGTCTTTGTGCAGAATCCTTTTACTTGCACTCATTTGCTGTTTTAGCTGTTTGGTGGTTGTTGGAACAGTTTTGTGAGCTTTAACCTGAGATTCTGGTGTTTCTGGTAAAATACATTTATATTTAAAAATGGATTCAGGATTTAATGAATCAAAATCGCTTTATTCAAACTCAAATCGATTTTTCACCTAGCTGGAAATTGCCCTTTTAAAGTTACTATAATCACTTTTGATTCCTGGCATGGTTCGTAAGAACAATGGACATAACATTAAGTCAGGAACAGAAGGGTTGCAGTGGCAGCAGCAACTGTAGCCAGGCTAAAGCAGCTTAAATAGTGCATCCTATGGTGATTCTGAAAATAAAGTTAATCTAAAAAACACTTCAATATAATGTGTTTCAGTATGGCAAGAACTGTGGACATAAAGAAGTTTTACAGTGTGTGATTTACTGAAAGCAGTTCATTTAAGGTATTTGTCATGATGCAACTCTAACGTTGTGCTTCCAAGTTGGTCTGATCCTCCTCAAATTTACCAGAGGCCACACACACACACACACACACCTCCACACATACACACACACACACACACAGACACACACTAGAGTCCCTCTAGTCTGTCTGAGATAATGAGTGCCTTTTGTGTCATCTCGCTGATGTGTGTGGGGCCAGACGATGTGGCCCTACAGTCATATTGGCTCTAGACTTCAGCGCTGCCAAGCATTACCTCTTAGGCCACGTCCACACTAGTCCGGATAGTTTTTGAGACAGAGTTTTCGCCAGGAAACGCTCCGCGTCCACACTATCATTTTCAGTCGTTTTTCCCACGGTTGCGCGTCCGCATTAAAACGGGGCAAAACGCTTACGTTCCAGTACCATGCATGGGCGAAACGTAAGACGATTCAACCTGCGTCATTTCCATCTGTTGTTTATGTACTTTCTGACTCTTTAAAACGGGCGGCAAAATGGCGAGAAAAAGCGCCGAATGTTTCAAATGGAATGATAATGAGGTGGAGTTGTTGCTCTGAGTCACAAACGAGTACATATTAATCTTCAATACATCCGCTAAACACTTTGAGCAAACAATTCAATTCAATTTTATGTATTTAGCGCCAGATCACAACAACAGTCGCCTCAAGGCGCTTTATATTGTACAATAGTACATACAGAGAAAACCCAACAATCATATGACCCCCTATGAGCAAGCACTTTGGCGACGATGGGAAGGAAAAACTCCCTTTAACAGGAAGAAACCTCCAGCAGAACCAGGCTCAGGGAGGGGCGGGGCCATCTGCTGCGACAAAACAACTGCCGTACGATGACGTCTGACCATCTTGGTTGAAGTGGTCACATGACTGCATCATATGACTAACATAAGTCATCGTTTTAGAATGTCTGTGTTGTGGCCGTCCACACCTCGCCAAAACGTTCCGTCTCCAAAAGTATGCGCTCTGTTTTCCCTGACCAGAAACTCCGTCTCAGTGTGGACGGGAGGCCAAAACGGACACAAAACGATGCGTTTTCGTTTGAAGATGCATTAGTGTGGACGTAGCCACTTCCACCCGGTTCTTGCGGCCCCTCATCCATCCTTACATTATCACCTTTTCAACACGTGTGGGTTTGATAAGTCACTGAGACCACTGACATTGCTGGTTATTTAGGCTGCATTAAAAGCCATGAAACATCACACCTTGACAGTTTACTTTTTCCCCGTGCCCCAAAGGAAGGTGTGTGGGAGACTCTTGGTTTCTCACATTTTATCACTTATTTCAATTTTGGGTGTTAATTTATATTAAGTGACTGTGATAGTGTATATTAAAGCATCGTAAACAGAATCAGAGCACGACATTAATATTGAATCCGATGTAATTTTCTTGGGCGCGCCTCATTATTGTGTTGTAAAAGGAGGGTTATCTATGCTAATAACAGGCTTTTAATCTGCTTGTAATGCATCACGGGGGCTTGTGGATGTCATTTCAGTGTTGTCTGAGCACAGTGGCTAATAATTGGTTTTCCAGAGGTTTGCTGTGAGAAATGCCGGGGCTTTCGCGTAATTTAAATGTTACTGCAGAGATTTTTCTGTCGGCTTCTGTCCAGGATTGGTAGCCACTTCAGTGTTGTATCAAATTGTTTTAATTGCTTTCTTTTAAATGTGTGACCTTTACAATCACGGTGAGAAAAAATTACTTAGTTCTCAGCTTTAGGACCGATTTTTTTTTTTTTCCTGAGCAAGGAAATTATTTTTAATGCTGTTGTCAGTGTACCTAGTGAGAGCAACCATCAGCTCAGGTTTAGTGGTAGCATGGAGGGAGGCTTCTTAGGGGTGGGTGGGTGGGGATGGGCCAGCTGCTGTGGCTGTTAAATGGACTCAGCAGTAGCGTCAGTGCAGTGGCACATTAAGGAACAAAAGACGATGGAGGGAATACATTTGTTGGTGGAAGTGGACCTGACATCAGTGAACACGTTATCCAAGTGTGTGTTTGAAGGAAAAGGCAGCAAGCAGCACTACTTGGACTGCGAAGGTGACCCTTGTGGGCTTCTGAAAGGAATAATTGAGATATCCTCTTGATGTGATTCTCATTCATTTAACTTGAGTGCAAGCTCAATTTTACTACTGGCCACACGAGCATTTCCGGGAACCTCAACCACATTATGTTGTTTATTCAAGGCCATAAAATACGCAGGTCAAAAACTAAATGGCAGCAGCATGACACAAAATGGAATTGCACTTTAAACCAAGTCATGTTTTAGTGGGGAGGGCATTCTACGTTTCAGGTCAGAGAGTGTAGATAAAGAAATGGTAAGAGCTTCATCACAGTGTGTGTGTGTGTGTGGGGGGGTGTGTGTGTGCGCGTGTGTGAATGCACTGCGGGGGATTTGTAATCTCCAGTCAGCCTGTAGATTGCTCTGAGCTGGTCACATTGGATGCAGACAGTGCTTTACTGTATTTGCTGCTACAGCTGCTGTGCAGCAAATCTGCACAAGTGTGAGTATTTGTATTGGGTGGGGTGAGGAGGAGGAGAAGGTGGGTGCTTACATGGACATCTGTCTCCAACTGGGAGACCCCCACCTCCCCCACCTCCCCAACGCCCTCTTCCATCACCAGGAAGGCAACGCGCATACACACAATATCCTGCGTGGGGCGTTTCATCATGGTGTAATGGCTGATAGGGATCGGAGGGGGTCCACTCTGGGTAATGAGAGTGGCTGATGGAAGGTGGCTTCTGATGAGGGCCCCTGTTGGGCCCGAGGGGCCTAGACAGATATTGCCTTGAGGAACAAGCGGCACCTATATTGAACAGGGAGCAGATAAGATGAATCTATATGTTTTTGTGTATGCGCGTATCTAAGCAGGCTCGATAAAAGGATAAGAAGGATGTTTGTACTTGAGCAAAGGAGCAAAAAACGTCAGCGTGTCTTTGCGTGTGTTTACACCAAAGCAGATTGCTTCATGTCAGGAAAGCATGTAAGCTGATGGATTGACAGATGACCAGCTCAATCCCCCACAGCAGAGCTTGAACCTGAGGCTTTTTTCAGCTCCCCCTCCCACCACCATATGAATATTTATTCTTTTGTGTGTGTGTGTGTGTTTGTGTGTGTGTGCGTGTGTGGGTGTGTGTGTGTATGTGTGGTGTCCTTGAAACATTAATGACAGTGATAAAGGCATTTAATTAAAAGTGAGGCAAGGCTCACCCCAAAGGTGTTTTTTATGTCCAATTAAATGCTTAAATGGTGCACTGATATACAGAAGGGTCCTTATACTTTGCCCACGTGGTAAATCACACTGATCACAAGTATATATTACTCCCGTACCTTGTTTTTTATGAAGCTGATTAGCTCCTATGATGGCTTCATTTTCAGGATGAGTGAGCTATAATTTTCAAATCAATCATTGTTTAAACCACAAGCTGATAAATGCTACATGTTGTGGAAAGGCCGACAGTGATCCAACACGTACGTCTGTATGTAACAGAGGGGGATGATGTGTGAATCTGTTTTCGAAAGATTGATGGCGTGGTTGCAAAAACAAATCTATTTAACTATTGTTGAACTGGGGGATTGTTTGCTCGTCTGGGCTTTGTGTTGATAAAATTCCAGTGAGGATTGTTAAAAAGCATATGAAGTAAGATGTTTAAATTTCATTCAACTAAGAAATGAACACAAAATATCTCCTCAGCACTCTGCTCTTTAAAAGGTCTTAAAATAAGGTGAACTGTTACAAAAATTAAGCCAAAATGCAGAAACAGTGTGTGAAAAAAGTACACCCTTACATCGTTCATAGGATGTAGAGTAAGAAGCTGCCAGGTAGTCAGCAAGTCAGTCAGAACAAACACTTGGCTAAAAACAAAAAAAATTAAGGTGTTAAATCTGCCTACTTAAACGTCCAGATATCAGCCACATTGAAATGTTGTGGCGGGACCTTAAGAGAGATGTGCGTAAAGGAATGTCTGCAAATCTCAAGGAACTAAAGTAACTTTATAAAAAATCCTTCCACAAAGATGGAAGAGACTAAGAGTACCGTAGTATGGAACATAATTTGCATGACATGATAAGTAATACTTGGTTTAATTACCACGATGACTGAAATAGCTGACAAATAAAAAAAAGTTAATGGATTGATCTTATGAATCCCATTTTGCCACAAAATTGTCCACAACTGTTCAAATTTGGACAAATGTGTGTTTGAATGGGAGAAGCTTTTCACTGTCCATTTCCAGGATTTTCACTTTAATCTTGTGTCTCTTATCTCCTTATTTTGTAGGTCTGTGCTTTGATTAAAGTGCAGTGTTCAAGCCTAGTGGTGGGGATTACTCTGGCTTTGTTAAAGGGGTTTAAAGAAAGGGTCAAAGTGCACCCTCTTAATTTGGGCCTCTAGGTAATTGCCGCTGCCTAATTAACTTCTGGAGACCCTCTTTTTGCCCAGGTTTGGTGCTTGTGGAGGGGTAGAATGGAAAGGATCAGGGGTCCCCTGGAGCCATGATTTCACTGTGGTGTGTGACAGGTCATCGCTGCAGTCCTTTAACCCCACAGCATGGTAATTCAGACCTGCTGTCCAATCAGCTGTCCTATTTCATTTCTCACTTTCCGTGACAAGATGGGATCCTGAGCAATTTAGTCTGGTTTTTTTGTAATGTGCTATGAATAGTGGTTAAGAGAAATGTTGGCAGCGGGTACAGATAAGGTCAGGGGCGTAGTTTGGCATATCAAACAAGGATTGGAGTGGCCAGTGGGATTCGGGAAGTCCCAAATGCTCTGTGGCAAAGTAACCGGCCATCAGGATATGGGTCAGAATGCAGCCATAAGCTGTTGTTTCATCCCTGAAAGAGGCACAGATAAAGACAACAGTAACATAGTAGTTCTAATGAATTGAGTAGACATGTATTTTATCAGGGCAAAGATAAGCACCAGCTGTGTTAGCTAATGAGGAATTGAAAAATATCCTATCCTCTGCTGAAACACCAATATGCCCGTTTCCCATGACCTTGACTACGAGCAGAACTGGCTGAGTTATCCCCTCGCAGCATCCCCACTCTCACATTCAAAGAGGACGCCACACTATCTTGACAGGAAGAGGAATGAGCCTTTGTGGTGTACAGGCTGACATTGAGATACCACACAAAGCCAGGTGTTTCAGATAAAGAAATGCTCTCATATGAATGGATAGATGGACGGGCAGATAGATATATGGATGGTGATGATAACGATAATATCCTGGGGCCTTTCTTGTCCTGTCGGCGCTGACATGAGGGGAGATGTGTCATTAATCAGATGAGCCAGTGACCCTCCCCTGTTGGCCTGTGGCATTACAGTGACATTGCTGCTGTTTCACTCCAAAGGACCATCACACATTCTTGTGTTCATAGACACTCATGTCTTATAAATATATTTAAGCATCTTCGCTCAGTCCTGAAATCTGACATCTTACAGTAAGCGATTAGCTTACAGTACTGTGCTCACAATTTAGGCTAGATTATTTTGATTAAATTTAAACATTTAGATTTTTTTTTAGTATCAGTCAAGATGTCATCTGCCCATTAAGCCCACTACCTGTTTCATAATGGTCTTAAATGTGGACATTATCTCGTATTTATTGGAGTTTGTTTTTTTTTTTCAATAATTCTGCACTGGTAATAAGTTTAAAATTAAACACTAGGGATGTTCTCCATGATCTGATCTGACTGATGGTCTGATATCTTTGGTCTATTCAGTAGCAGTCTTCAGCATATAGTGGCACAAGCACACCAGCCAACAAGCACTCCCAGTGCCGCGTTTTAAAATCTCCAACGCAGTCATACTGTAGCTCAAATTTGGGGGGGAAAAAAAGTAAAACGTGTTTGGTCGGTTTGAAATCGCAAGATGAGCAATTAGCATAGAATTGCATTTAATTTGTTGTGCGTGTTACGTAACAGCAAGACAACCCTTTTGAAATTTTCCGCGAACGTCACAAAGATATCTGCCGGTTTTGTGCGCAGGACATTTTAAAGAAGTTTTGTGCTTTCGCGGGGAGGCGATGTACTCGACAGCTTTTCTGGGCAGTCTGTGAAGAAGTGCCAGTGTAAATTAGGATGCCAGGTTTTGACATGACTTGCACTTTTCAGATGAAGTAACAGCTTTCTCTCTGCTTGACAGCCGTAATCAGATCCTTGAACACTCAGGAGAGACTTCAGAGACATGATTGGAATGTTATGATACTGATATGACTCGTGACTGATATCAGCGAGACCCCTATCATGTATAAAAATCAGACATACCATCCTCTTACATCAATTAATCATCTACCAGCTCATTGATGTTCAAATCTCTTGTCTGCTCATGGCTTCAAAGAAAACTTTGTGGAATATTTTAGGGCAGAACTGTAAAACCACTCAAAATTGTACTTTGAAAGAGTTGCTGAAGGACTTTGGAAGTTTCTTAATAAATACTTAGGAGAGATTGCGACATGAAAAAAGAAAATTTGGTCGCATTTACTTTTCAGATCAGTTCGCGAGGTTTTTCGGAGGGTGTCTGGACCAGATAGGAATGACATAGAAGTCTTTTCATTGCTTGAAAATCCCTAGAGTGGCTTAGGCCAGACTTACAGCCTGCAGGCCAGCGCTGGCTTTGGCCTGTTCCTCGTGGACCATTGTTGTCAGTACATCATCCCAGACAACAAAACCATCTAACACATCTGTAATCTGAGAGGTCACAAAGCTCTAGAGACTGAACTGAGAAAAAAATAGCCCAGTGCCTTCAGGTAAAAGCCACAAGATGTTGACTACAGAGGGATGAATTTGAAAGGAGAAACTGTGACCTGAAGAAAAATCTCTTATGTTTTATGAATAGACTCCAGCAAGGCATAAGAGAGGGAGTTATTTCTGAATTCAAAGTGACTTCCTGCAGTTGATGTAAGGGATTTATCTGATGTGTTTGTTTGAATGCTCATGTTTTTCTTGTGTGTATTTATGCATATATATTGGCCAAGGGAATGTGTAAGTGTGTTCAGCTCACAATGTTTAGCTACTCTGAGCGCACCAACTACAAGAGCCTTTTGTATTGATGTACTGTGATGAAGCATATATGACGTTGAGTCAATGGAGACCTCAGGGACACGTGCACACTATGTTAAATTCATACAGTATCAGTATTATCGACAGCAGTGCCTTACCACGTTTTGTATTATTCACCTCAGTGAAAAACGATCCTTCGATTTTCTTTTCACCTTTTTTGTTGTTTTTAAATTTAAAATCTCATGACAGCTATAAACCCATTTGAACAGCAAAAAGTTTACACTCGTTCTAAGCCAGCTACAGCCAAGGTTGTTGGTTTGATTTTTGACTGCTAACTTCTGCATGCCAAGTACCCATGGGTTTGATACTGAAGCCCAAGTGGTTCTCCAGTGCACTCACTGGAATGTGAGTGTTATACAGGAAGCACTTAGGTGACCAGAGTGTCGCGTGAATGGGTGAATTAGATGTTTTGCATAAAGTGCACTGTGCGCTAGTAGAGTAGAAAAGCACTGTATAGCAATCCATTTACCGTTTGCCTTTGCACCTTCACCTTCTTTTTCCCCAGTTCTGAGAGATGATTTCCGTCAGACACCCAGTGATGTGGTGGTGGCAGCAGGGGAGCCGGCTGTCATGGAGTGCATCCCTCCCAGGGGCCATCCTGAGCCCACCATTTCTTGGAAGAGAAACAACATCCGGGTCAACGATCGAGATGAAAGAATTACTGTAAGTTGGAACCCGTGAACACTGTGAAAATAACCCTAACAAGTCGCTTTAAGGTTAAAGTGCATTTTATTTCTAGTGGAAGTTGTTTCCAGCCTGTCAGATTAATTTGTATTACTATTAATAGAAGGCAGTGATCTGATCGTTGGTAAAAGAAACATTTAGAATATAATAAAACCAGACTTCCACGCACATTACCCACTATGACCAAATGATGAATTGACGCGTACCAAAGGTAGTTACTACAAACAGAGCAGTGAGTGTTGCTTGTGTGACGACTGGCTTGGAGCGAGAGTCATTGTCAAGCAATTTTAAGAACTAGCGAGAGAGCCATCTGTCATAACACACACTGAAAATGACAAAGTGGCTTCTCTCGCTCTCTCCACTAACATGCCTCAATATCCTGTTTCCAACATCTTTCCATTTGTTTTCTCTCTGTCCCCTCCTCCACCATCGTGTGTCCTTACATCCTTGTCCACTTATCCGCTCATCTGTTTCCTTCTGCTCCGTCTTCCTGCTCCTCCTTTTGTCTTTATCTCATGGTGCCCCTCGATTACAGATCCGCGGAGGAAAGTTGATGATTTCAAACACCAGGAAAAGTGATGCTGGCATGTATGTGTGCGTGGGAACCAACATGGTTGGAGAAAAAGACAGTGATCCTGCTGAACTAGTGGTATTTGGTGAGTTGTTTTTACTGGGATTATACTGTAATTAATCAAAGGACATTCAACTAGCAAACACTGTATGGGAAAGGAACCATGAAGTCATACAGTCAACCTAATTAGTATCATACATCCTTTTGATGTATGATACTAATTATTTCCTTTTGCTTGATTGTTGTAGTGGTCACACAAATGCAATGGCAAAACTGCCATTGTTAATTGAATAAATTGGAGCTAATTTGCTTCCAGCTATTAGCCAGTTGGCTTATATGTTAAAATAAATTATTATTATGACACTGATCCTTTTAGAAATAATTCTCTGAATTAAGTTGCTTCAGTTGCTACTGTGTTAGAATGTCCACTATAAGATACCACAAACAGTGAAAGTATCTTCTATTTTGTGCCTGTCTGTATTTTTCTGGGGTTGGACATTCCTCCCTTGGCTGATATCGGAGGATTAGATTCATCTTTCCCACCCAGCTGCTCTTTGCCTTGCTCTCTTGACTTTTCTCCTCCTGTCTCTTTCCTCTGATTCCCTGCTGTGCTCTCGGTGGAGCGGTACCACAGGCATTCTCAAAGTGTGTATCGATCCCAGGAAACGGATGGAGAATTGATCTTTTCTTTTCAGTCCCTTGGATCTCCTGTTCACCACCACCCACACTGCCACAAAATTTAGCTCCTTCTGCACATTGTAGTGCAGCACTAAACTCAAACCCTGGCATGTAATGCATAATCTATAAATGAATGGTTCCTGAAAATGTATGGCCTGACACTTTGCCTAATATTTATTATTACTACAATCTGTAAAATTGAAATATAATAGCTACTCCACATCTGCGCTGTTTTTTCTGCCCATCCATTTTCTGCTTCTTTATCACAGGCTGAGCAAAGTTGTCTAGACATTTCTCACCACAGCAACTTTTTATACCTCCAGCTAGGGGGAGTGGTTTCGCACTGATAGTGATCATGGAAATACCTGCGGCTCTGAGTCTAGTGAATGTCTCTGCTGTATCAAGTCTCTAACACAGTACTGTGTTGGTCATTATTCAGACCTGTAAAGCTATTTAGTTACTTACTTGACTCTCCAACATGTTTCATTGTAATGATTAGGCTTCGGTATTTAAAAGCTTTTCTTTGCTCGGTATTAAATTTAGCCTAGTGCAGCAGTCTGCTTCCTATGCTAGAAAGGTTTTGTCTGTTTTGTGTTTTTTTTGTGAGATACTGCTAAAAACAGCTGGTAAATATTTATTACCAGTTTGTGTGTGATTTGATCCTGGGTCATTCTTTCCTTGTTTTGTCTTAATAAAAGTTTAATCATGCCCCTGAGCTCAGATCAAATATTAAGAGTCATGATTTTTTTTTCAACGTCATTCTGAGTAAATTGCTATATAGCAGCAAACTGGCATTGAATTATTCCCTTTATACGGCCAGGCTGTTCCAAATGTGTCCACTCATCCATTACATGGGCAGTCCTATAAAGTGCTTGCAAATGTGAAAAGTCAAGCTGTAATTAATAGGCAGGATTTCTTATCGTCTTTCTGTCTGATTTCAGAGAGGCCAGTGTTCACCAAACAGCCGGTGAACCAGGTGGTGTTGGCAGACGATACAGTGGACTTCTCCTGCGAGGTACACGGAGACCCGACTCCGACTGTCCGCTGGCGCAGAGAGGAGGGCGAGCTGCCTCGGGGCAGGTCCGATAAAAGCAGCGCAGTGCCGTTGCTGCACACTCACATGTCACTACACTGAAAGTAAATCCCCAGTGCATCAGTGTTACTTAGATACACTGTTTGTAGCTCCAAATAGCACTTGTTGCTATTATTTCACTAATAATATAACAGCTTCAATTAGACAGAAACTGTCTGCCCGTCTGATTTTCTTACAGTTGGGTGTGAAGAAAAGAAATTCAGATGATTTTCTGTGAGTGGAGAAAGTCCTGCTGACTTGAATTTGCCCCAGAAATTACATGTATAAAAAAACATATTGAAGAAAAGAGAAAACATAATCATTCGTTTTTTTGTATGCAACAACCGAGAAACGGAAACAAATCAAAGCTCCCGCTGAGCTCGTAATGATTGCTTTTTAAGTGCTGTGCTGCTCACAATGCAAATACAAAGTTATTACTGGAATCTAAACGTGTGAGTCCTGTGGCACAGCAGCTGGTGTTAGTAACGGATGGACAGCCATCCCAGCCGTGAGCCACTTATTTGTTAATCAGTAGACTTCAGTACCGCGAGACGCGTGCAGAACGGAGTATCGTGTGGTGTTTGCACCATGACACCATCACCATGTTACTGCGAGAGCCCTGCGCTCTCACACCTGTCTGCATGATTGGATGAAACTTTAATGACCTGTCAGGGCAGATAAGGTAAAACGTTCGCTTGTCGACAGCGCGACTCACGCCTGCGTCCACAGACCTGTGCAGCAAACACAAAGCTGCATGTTTAAAAATCTGATTGGAGCTTTCGCACAGTTCTAAAAAAAAAACATGAACATGTTCTAAGTAGTGACAGCACTCGCACATTATTTACTGAACCACGTAACCTCATATTCATTCAAACCGTCATTTGGACATTTCAGTACGTGAATGTAACACTTGTGTTGACTTTTTTTCCCCAGATTTGAAATCCGCAGTGACAACAGTCTGCGTCTGACGCAGGTGCGAGCTGAGGATGAGGGCACCTACACCTGCGTGTCTGAGAACAGCGTCGGCAAAGCAGAGGCGTCGGCTACCCTGCAAGTACATGGTAAAGTACAGATGTACACAGGCACGCTTATATGTGAGATATTTCAGTTGTACTTTATTTTGAAGGAATATTTTCCATACATGTTGTATCAGTAGTCTGTTTAGTGAGGAGCTGCCACATTTACTCTCACACCACTCAGTGACAGTTTTACTGCATTCATACTGATTCAAAGTATGCAAATGGTTACATATAAATGTTTCACATTTCTTTTGTAAGATGTTTTTTGAAAATTAGGAAACAATCAAAAATTGCTCCAAAATACAATTGAATGGAAAACTCAAGTGGACTGACTTATTGAAGAGTCTTTTTAGAAATATGGTTTTAACACCCATGATGGCGTAAGTAAACTGTTTGCACAGATGGGCAGCTTTGCTGTGATGCACCACAACCTGCCCACTTGTCACCTGCAGGCTGTCTCATTTCATTGTTGTTCTTTTCATCCTGGTTGTTTATGTTAGACGGCCAGGATTTTAAGAACATTGTCTCTAAAATGTTTCTACGAGGAGACGCCGCCTTTTAAAGCGTCAGAAAAAGAGGCTGCTAGACAGGAGTTGGTTATAAGTCTCCCATATCATGCCATTGGTAATCCACTGTTAACTGAAGATTACAGAGAAATGAAGTGAAAAATGGATTTTAAGTTCCTTTCAACCCTCAGCTCATCGTTCCTCTGGAGAGAGATCCGAGATCAAAAAGAATTGAAATTGCATGGGAATAAAGGCAGTCCCTTGAAGAGAGATGCTCAAATGAGAAAGCTGTCATTTGTGATGATAAAAGGGAATTTTTAGAGTTTAACGCTCGGTGCAGTGAGTGGGCCCTCTGGTACTCCTGACGTCTGAACACACGAACACACCTTATACTCACATATGTATATAAATTCAGCGGCGAACAGACAGACACAGTAGCATGCAGAAATACACATCATGCACCTAGATATGCATAATGCAGTTTTAAAATGGTGATTTCATTTATTAAAGTAAAACAGGGCCAAATGTACCTGGCAATGTGTGATAAATGATCTGCCCCCTAAACAAGAGCCACCTTTGGGAGCACGAACGTCAAACATTTGTAGTAACTGTCAATGAGTCTTTCACTGACAACGAATTATACTCCACTATTATTTGCACCATTTTTTAAAATTCCTCCACATCGAGTGTGAACAGCCTGCTTAACGTCATGCCAAAGCTTTGAAGGCCAAAAAAATAAAGGTTTGTTTTTTGTTTTTCTGAGCCATTTAGCGGCGGCCGGTGTCTTTCAGGGAGCTTCGGGGCATGAACAGATGGCCAGACATTTTCCTTCAGGGTTTTTGGTTAAAGAGCAGAATTTATGGTCGGCTAGCTTCTAAAGCAGCAAAGCAGCCCCAGACCATAACACTGCTGCCACCATGTTTGACTGTTGGCATGATTTTCTTGTTTTGAAATGCTGTTATTTTTGCGTCAGATGGATCGTCAGGATATCTTTTGGCAAACTTGAAACTGGCCTTTGTGTTCTTTTAGTCAGCAGTGCTTTTCACCTCAGAACTGTCCCATGGATGGCACCTTAACTGAGGCAAGTAAGGCCTACACTTCTCTAGATGTTGTTCTGGGTTTCTTGGAGTCATTTTGGTAGGCCAGCCACTCTTGGGAAAGTTCACTGGTCCAGATTTTGTCCATTTGCGGAGTCTTGAAGACTCAGGAAATTTACAGGCTGGTTTCTCATCTGTTTTGAGTTTCTTTATATCCTGGCATAACATGCTGATTTTAAAATCTTTCGGCCTACTTCCATTTGTCAGACAAGTTCTACCAAAGTGATTTCTTGGTTTTATTAATCCTCCATTGTGGCTCAATTAAAATAATTCTGTAAAGAAGAGTTGGACAAAAGAAGACTCATTGCCAGTTATTGCAAGTACTGCAGTTTTGCTGCCAGCAGTGGTACAACCAGTCATCAGATTTAGGGGAAAGTCACTTTGTGACAGTCTCCTGAGAACCTGCCTATTCATTTCTTTTTAGTCTATATCTCTTGAATTATTTGAGCTACCCTACTAAGTCCTGATGTACTAAATAGAGGACATCCTGGGCTTTCCAGTGATATCTCATGTGTTTGGGTGGCTACTTTTAGCTCCAAAGAAGGAAGGAAATCACAGAAAAAGTTCAATGGAAAGATTCATTTTTCCTCCGTTCTCAGGAGGATAGGGTCAAATATATTTGGATAACTTCTTTTCTTCAAAAATGAAATCATCCTTTAAAAACTGAATTCTGTATTTACTCACATTATCTTTGTTTGGTGATCTGAAACATTTTAATAAGTGTGATAAATATGCAAAAGATCAAGGAAAGGGCAAATATTATTTTGCAGCACTGTAGCTGCAGTGGGAATGCAACACGAGCACATACAAAAGAAAATATATATTCTATAAAACCACAGCTAGTTACACAGTTAAGTTGGTATGATGTTCCAAACTTTCAAATGTTTCACCGTCCATCCTCATCTCATCATGTTTTTCAACTTTCTTTCTCTCTTTTGTCTTTCTTCCACCCATTTCTGCATCACTCCATCACAGTCGGCCCATCCTGTAAGTATTCCATTTCATCCCATCTGTGAATGGTTTTGTGTGTCTGTGTGTGTGTGTTTATGAGAGGTAATACAGTCATAGAGGTATACACTGTTTGAGTGCTGCATTAGAGACCCAAACCTCGACCCTCTAGCACAGGTGTCTTCTCTGCCAATTAGGAAAGCCAATATTTAAACAAAAAACAAAAGAACTCTACACATGAGGATGAAGGGCTTTGATCTCTCCTTACAATCATAGATGGGCTTCATTTACTAAAAAGAAAAAAAAAACCACTGTACCAGGAATCTCTGATTTAGAGAACACTCAACTTTTGGAAAATAAATGGTTATGGCTGATTAATCCACACAACAACAAGAAAAGAGTTTCGAGGGAAAGCGTCCCCAGACCATCACACTACCACCGCTGAATTTGACTGTTTGCCTGACAGCCTTTTTATGAAATGCTGTGCTGTTTTTACATCAGTCTCATCGCTCCAAAGAGTATTTTCCCAGTAGTCTTCGGGATCATCAAGATGTTTCTGGCGAGCATGAATTGAGTTATTGTGTTCTTTTTGGTGAGCAGTGTCATTAATTTGAACTCTTCCACGAATGGCACTTCAACTGAGACAGCAGACAGAGACTAATTATGACAATCAGTGGGCTTGATTACTTACCAAAGTAAAAATGCCACCTTGGCATAAACTAAACAAATGGGATTTAATGTGTACTGCCATCATTAAATGTGCCTAATGTTGGGGAAAAGAGAAAAGGGATGAAAAAAGGAAAAAAAAAACTAAAAAAGTATTTCATGGAAGAAACATTGAACCACAAAATGTGATAAATTATGAGGTTCTCTACATACCTATTATTTTTAAGCAATTCCATTTTTGTCCCATTTACTATGTAAGGAGTGCCTGCGGGGCTGCTTCCACAGCTTATTCTTGGCCTATTTAAAACCTTACCAGCCTTCCAATTTATATATTGATATTGGACAAATGGGATACAATTCTAGGCACAAACTTCGCACTGAGTATAAGCACAGATGAAATATAGTCCAGCCATAATAAATCATGCCCTGGAAATAATCACCTCCTCAATCATCATTTCAGAATGGAAACAGACTCAGGAATGAAGTCTGTGTACTTAAGAGGGGGTGCGATGTTTCGGAAAGGGTGAAGCAGCAGCGGCAACAGCACGGGACTGCTTTTCCTCTAGCAGACACAGAGATGCATCACCACGGGACTGTGACAGCTGCCTGTCACATCTACGCCCCTAGGGAGCTCCTGCTCGAAGGGTGTGTGTGTATGATTGTGTTGATACACGTGTGCATACCTTCAGTGTGTTGCTGAAAGTAGCATGTTAAGCACTGGCGGGGGGAAAGTAGGGGAGGTGAGGTGTGAGGTTTCGTTTTAAGCACTTTGTTTAGCTTTGCTGTGTGATTGAGCAACGTGCCGCATTCACATGACAGCAGTGGAGCACACACTGCGAGTGGGAGCGCGGTGTGTGGGGAACAGCTGAGGCTTGTTTGCTTCATCGTGTTCATGAGGATGTTCCACTGATGATGTTGACTACCTCGACTGAAAAAAGTCTTTTTCCCGCATTAAAATCACACTCGCTACCTGCTCATTCACCACACTGATCTCCGCACCCTGTCGCCAACTTGCTGTTTCGATACTTTCCATACTGTGTGTGTCGTTTTAAAACATTTGAAAGCTGCGTGAAAGACACTGACTGTTTTCAAACCTTTCTAATTCAGTGCTGACTGAATGAAGTTTGACAGCTTCTGTCACTGGTGAATAGATAGAATCAATTTATCCACAGTGTATTTACAGGTAGACAATCTTCATTTTCACCCCTTGTTGTGCTGCAGCCTGGGAAGTGAACAAGAACGAGCATCACCAGTTTCTGTCCCATACAGTGGAACTGAAGAGTCATCTAAATATATTGTTTGTCACACAGTACCTGAAATTTGAAATATACGCAGTGCAACCAGCACCACAAGTAGAACCTAGCTGTGTGGGAAATCTGTGCTCATTGTAGAGTTATTTTATCATGGATGGCAGAAGTGCTGATTCTGTTTATTCCCATTAAAGGAATAGATGATCCGAATAGATTGTAAGTCCAATAATATCTGTATTTATAGTTCCTTCATATCATGTAATTCAAGGAAATGGTGACTAAAAAGCAACAAATCCAGCATGTTTGACTATTGGAGGAGCTCTCTGGGTTTGGAGGACAACAGCACATACTGTATATGCACATATGCTGATCACTTGCAGGAAACTTCTATAATGTCCACTCCAGCCATTTAAGTGCCCATTATCTATTTGGGAAGCTTTTGCAAACTTAAAAGTAAATTGCAAAATGATCTAGACCTCCAGGGTTCATGATGCAGGCCAATGTGGCAGTGATCCATGTGATCCAGCATCAAACCTCATATTTACCTTCGATAATCTCAACTTAAAGAATAAAGATAAAGATAAATTTAAACATTATTCCTGATCTGTAAGAGGACATTTACTACCATCCACAAACATTCAACGACACCAAGCAAGTTACATGTCGACTAGACTTTTCTCCTTGAGTGTGGCATTTCTTTTCATAGGCTGTAGCTTAGCTGTGGAAAGCTAAGCTACAGCCTGTTTTCTATTTTTACTTCCCTCTTGGCATATTAGCTTTGTTATCTGTTCTACAGTTCTTGCAGTATATGCAGCATACAAAAGAAGTCTACAAGATCCTTTGAGTTCCTATCTCAAGTGTTGCATTCTGTATTTAGAAATTTCCCAGTTTACCTCCCAGACACCGACAGCAACCGTTACCAGTATGCGGTGATGTGTGCATGCTCTGTATTTCATAAAATTAGAAAATGAACATACCATGGTATTTTATAAGTCAAGTCAGTTTATGGCACAGTAAAAACTAACTTACCAAAAAGAAAAAAAGGCATCTCTGAAAGTTAAATTATTTTACAAGTGACATGCAGGCATTGTTCCCTTGTGTTCTTCATCTATATTTCAGCTGCTCTGTTACAATCCATATTCCCATTTCAGTCCCATCTGAAGATGCTAATGTATCTCCCTGCCCTAAATCTGAGGCTCAGTGTCATGCCGGGTGCACCCATTATTGCTAATTATTTATTACAGCTTCAGGCAATGTGCCGGCTTGCCTCCTCGTATCAAACACTGTTATTCTCTAGACAGGGCTGTGTAGTGGGCCAAAAACAGCATTTTAATAGCTCGAATATTCCTGGCTGTCACCTTATTTGGGTCAAAGTTATGGCGTTGTGTCAGGCATGAGGAGAAAACGTTCAGGTGTTGACATGTTTTTGTTAAATACACCGCTGAGAAGTGCAGTGGCATATTTTTCCATGTATTTTCATTACATGAATGTGCACAAGCCTGGAGATGAATTACATAAGAAGTGAGCATTACACAGTGTTTCTTTAATATTTCAGGCCTTGCATCAGCTGTGACAGGAGGCCTGTCCTTGAGGTAACTGGAGAGTGGAGGCAGATGGTCCCATATCACTGGCCTACAAAAACTAGGGGTGTATGTTTGGGCATTGACCTTTAGGGTTAGTAGAGGGCTGGAAGTTTGATCCCAGGATATGACCCTGACTAGCTCGGCCAAGACCCCCCGTTAGCTGTAATTTATCCCTCAGTTGACACATGGATGTCCTCCTGCTGTGCGGAGGGGCCCGTGGTAGAAGCAGTTTAAAAAGTGCATAACTTGTATACAAGGCATGAAATTAAGTTTGCACATTCACATCTGAGGCAAGTGATTAGGGGGAGCAGGCGGGTCATTGGGAGAGATTGGAAACATTTCAGCTCTTCACACTCTGCTGCTATTTATTTTTGTTTCTGCTGCTTTCTCCTTATCTGAGATAATTAATGCCTGGAAGCATTTCTCAAAGTATATGTTGAGCTGTGTTTGAACATAGGAGCTGCCTTAAAAAAGCAGCGTTTGTGAGTCACAGCAATGTAACCGAACAAAGCTTTTTCCTCCCCCCAGAACATCAGTCAGTGGAAGAAAATTTGAGGAAAAGACATTATTTTATGTTTACTTCAATATTCTAAAGAGAGTATATTTAGGGGATTAGAAGTTTCTTTATTCAGAGTTTTTTTTTTCCCTTTTATGCAGAAACAGTAGATGGACATTAGTTATTTATTCTAATTTCACTGTGACTGTTAAGTGTTTACTGTTACTTTGTTCTCTGTTCCATGGGCTCTCCTCCTCCCCATCTTTCTCCTTCTTTGTGTTTCTCTCAAAGCTAATGGAGAGTCAGAATTAAAGTGAATGAGGAGATCAGGTGGGAAGATGAGAAATCAATTAGGAGCGGTGCATCATTATGCATTCGCACCCCCCTCTGTGGAGGAAGGACTGTCATTTTGCTACAGAATCAATAGAAATCAAAGACGTGTGTGTCTTTGTGGATGAACGCACACACACAGTGGCATGGGGTAGTTATGAGAACGTGAGACAGCTTACCATTTATTTGCAGTCCCTTATCCCCCCTTGCCCTCCATCTGTGTTCAAAGATGTCTGATGCTCAGAATCAGAATGCTGACCCACAAACCTGAATTCAGGGTCCTGTGGGGTCTGGGCTGACCTTTTTGATGGGCTGTTTGCTATAGTGTGGGATAAACAGTCAAGCCCTCTAGATTAGGCAATAACCATCAATTTATCAAAAACAGAAAGCCAAACAAATCCAGGCCTGTGCGTGGATGGATTTCATTTGTTGGCTGTTATAAATGCAGATATTAATAAATCAGGAAATAGCTAATATTGGGTAGTATATCAGCCCTGAAGACAGAGTGTCATTAAAAAATCGGTAAATATATGAGCTTTCACATTAAAATGTACACTGCTCAAAAAAATAAAGCAAACACAAATAAGACATCCTAGATCTGAATGAAAAATATTCTTATTAAATACTTTGTTCTTTACATAGTTGAATGTGCTGACAACAAAATCACACAAAAAATATCACTGAAAATCAAATTTATCAACCCATGAAAGTCTAGATTTGGAGTCACACTCAAAATTAAAGTGGAAAAACACACTACAGGCTGATCCAACATTGATGTAATGTCCTTAAAACAAGTCAAAATGAGGCTCAGTAGTGTGTGTGTGGCCTGTATGACCTCCCTACAATTCCCGGGCATTCTCCTGATGGGGTGGCGGATTGTCTCCTGAGGGATCGCCTCCCAGACGTGAACTTAAGCAGCCGCCAACTCCTGGACAGTCTGTGGTCCAACATGGCATTGGTGGATGGAGTTAGACATGATGTCCCAGATGTGCTCAATTGGATTCAGGTCTGGGGAACGGACGAGCCAGTCCGTAGCATCAATGCCTTCATCTTGCAGGAACTGCTGACACACTCCAGCCACATGAGGTCTAGCATTGTCTCGCATTAGGAGGAACCCAGCGCCAACCACACAAGCATATGGTCTCATAAAAGGGTCTGAGGATCTCATCTCAGCACCTAATGGCAGTCAGGCTACCTCTAGCGAGCTCATGGAAGGCTGTGCGGCCCCCAAAGAAATGCCACCCAACACCATTACTGACCCACTGCCAAACCGGTCATGCTGGAGGATGTTGCAGGCAGCAGAACGTTCTCCATGGCGTCTCCAGACTCTGCTTTCATCTGCGAAGAGCACAGAGAGCCAAGTTGCCAATCTTGGTATTCTCTGGCAAATGCCAAACATCCTGCACGGTGTTGGGCTGTGAGCACAACCCCCACCTGTGGATGTTGGGCCATCACGCCGCTCTCATAGAGTCTGTTTCTGACCGTTTGAGCAGATATGCACATTTGTGGCCTGCTGGAGGTCATTTTGCTGGGCTCTGGCAGTGCTCCTCATGTTCGTCCTTGCACAAAGGCAGAGGTAGCGGTCCTGCTGCTGTGTTGTTGCCCTCTTATAGCCTGATGTACTGGCCTGTCTTCTGGTAGCGTTTCCATGCTCTGGACACTACACTCACAGACACAGAAACCTTCTTGCCACAGCTCGCATTGATGTGCCATCCTAGATGAGCTGTACTACCTGAGCCACTTGTGTGGGTTGTAGACTTAGTCTCATGCTACCACTAGAGTGAAATCACTGCCAGCATTCAAAAGTGACCAAAACATCAGCCAGAAACCAAAGTACTGAAAACTGGTCTGTGGTCACCACCTGCACAACCTCCTTTAATGGGGATGTCTTGCTAGTTGCCTATAATTTCCACCTGTTGTCTAATTCATTTGCACAACAGCATGTGAAACTGACTGTCAATCAGTGTTGCTTCCTAAGTGGAAGGTTTGATTTCACAGAAGTTTGATTAAGTTGGAGTTACATTGTGTTGTTTAAGTGTTCCCTTTATTTTCCCTTTATTATTGAACAGTGTATAAAAACTAACCACTTGGTTGAATGACTTTACAAAGTTTAACCAGTGGTTTCGTCTACAAGCCACCTTCATTATTCATTAATATTTTTAATTCCATTGTTGAGAAAGGTCAAAGCTTTTTATTAGAGCTCTTATTTGATTTAATTATATATATTTAATACCTTTTTTTAGACCAGTTTAAAAGTCTAAAGCTGGGGTTTTTTTTATTAGAAACGTGGTCCCCACAGGACAACCACGATTTTATGCAATATTATGCTCTACTGGAGATTAAACAATATAAAGTATTTAAAATGGGCTTAGCCTTTAACATCTGCAGCAGTAATATTAATCCATATAACAGTGATGGTGAACCATCACATGTCAGCTTATAGTAACTATATAGTAATATAATATATATTTATATTACTCCAGAAGTAATAATATTTTACACTTCTTTAATAATAATAATAAGGAAAGTAATACATTTTATTCATAGGCACCTTTAAAGACCCTCGGGGTCACTTTACATTAGTACAACAAAAGAAAAACATAAGGTAAATAAAAAATAAAAGCTAAAAAAAGTAAAAAACAGAGTAAGAGTCATGATGAAGGGCATGCAATTCTAAATAGATGGGTTTTAAGATGCGATTTAAAAGTAGAGAGCAAGTTGGTCATCTGGAGATCTGCTGGAAGTGCATTCCAGAGTCTCGGGGCAGAACAGCTAAAGGCTCTGAGTCCCATGGTAGTCAGGCAAGCAGGTGGAGCAGACAGAAGGGAAGCTGAAGAAAAGCCGAGTGTATGAGGGGGTGAGTACGTATGGGGAAGATCAGATTAATATGGAGGAGCGAGGTTATGAGGTGCTTTGAAAATAAGAAGCAGGACATTGAAATTGACACAGAGGTGAACTGGAAACCAATGGAGCTGTTTAAGAACACGTGTTATATGTTCAGTAGAGCTAATTCTGACATAATACGAGCAGCTGTATTTTGAACTAACTACAGATTATGGCCAGATTTATGAGGTAGAGCCTCGAGAATTACAGTCATCTTAACGAGATGTGACAAGAGCATTGACAAGTATGGCGATATTGTTTGGAGTGAGTGAAGGATGAAGGCGGTTATTATTACGAAGATGAAAACAGGAAGATCGAGTGATATTATTTATATGTGCTGTGAAGGAAAGAGTGCTGTCGAGGATGACCCCAACACTCGTAACCTGAGGGGAAGGTGTGACAACAGAGTTATCCATGAATAATGAAAGACTTCTGGTTTTGTCAGTTTTGATTTGGTGCCTATTAGAATATATACGTTTAAGAAAGTTATGAGTAAACCAAACCTTAATTTCACTTAAACAATCAGAAATAAAGGTGGGTGGGAGAGAAGCTGTGAGTTTGGAAGATAAGTAGAGACGGGTGTCATCTGCATGGCAGTGAAATTGGATGTTAAATTTCTTGAAAAGATTACCTAGGAGTAGGAGACAATTAAAAAGTAAAGGTCCAAGGACAGAGCCTTGGGGTACACCGGAGTTAACTGGAGTAGATAGTGACAATGAGCAGGTAATTGAACAAACTGTGAACGGCTAGAGAGATATGAGGTAAACCAGGCGAGTGCTTACTAGCAGATTTCTATGAGTTAATCTATAAAGAAGGATGCAGTGGGAGATAGTATCGAATTAGAATGCCAATTAGTCAGGAATGAGCATGGAAAGGTGAAGACATTCAGAAAGAGTGCAGCAAGCTGCAGGAGACTGTCAACATATATAAAGAATTAAAAGAGGCAGGACAAAAAGGGCAGGGTTCAATCTGGCTAAATTTGTCACCACATACCGCTGGATGAAGCCAAGAAAAATACAGCGTTTTATTCGGTGTCGCTATGCATTGTATTTAATCACCTGTCGTCATGCGCATCGTATTGTTATAATGTTGAGTTGATGCTACGCACAAGCATAAAGTTATGAAGTTATGTTTAGTGTGATTTGTTTGATCACACAGAGCGGGGCTGACTTAACTGTGTTTATCCAGTGATGTTAGCTACAGTAGCTATGTTTAGCTGATTCATCAAAGGTTTAGTTAGTATTACGTGACTAATGTGTCCGGCTAATTAATTCATTTGAAAATACATGTTTTAATGTAACAAAAAACTTTAATGCATTATCTCAGCCGAAAAACATGGTTTCTGCCTGAGTCACGTCAGGTAGATTTTCAGCGGTGGTAAAGCTTCCTGTGAGCCCACCATATTTCATGATGACATCAAACTGCATCTTTTATTATTGCTTTGATTCTCAGACCTCTAGAGAAATGACATGGCGGGTTTAATGTCATTTCTCTACTGTCTTTTTTTACTGTCACTGTCTTTACAATGTTTTATACTCTTGTGCCTTGACTGTTTGAATCCTGAAGTGGAATCAGGCGTTAGTGTTTATTGATGATGTGACTGTTGATAGTAATACATTCAATGAATTTTGAAATGTACAGTGCAAATTAGGTTTGTAAAAGTAAAGAAATGGGATGTTCTTTATTGGCCAAGTCAGTCGCCTGATGTCAACCCAGCAGAGCATGCTTTTGCATTATTAAATACATTAAATAAAAATACATGGAGAAAAACCCACAAACAAACAACAAGAAGGTGGCTACAGTAAAGACCTGACAGACCACTCAAGGCTCAAGACAGGAAACACAACATCTGGTGAAGTCAGTGCGTTCTAGACTTCAGGCATACATTAGCTGCAGGCCTTTTTCATTTAAATGTATGTTTATAAAAATGGGGGGCTGTGCGTAAAAATGATTTTAATTCTTAAACAGTTTTTTTGTGAATTAATGTCATGAATTCCTTTTTTCTATGTCTGCACTTCAACCACATATTGATGAAATAATGGCACATAATGACTTCATTTCAACAAATTTTTTTTTAAATTATGTGTTGCAGTTCCCCCTCAGATTGTGGTTCGACCACGGGACCAGATCACAACTCCAGGTCGTACCGTAACCTTCCTCTGTGGCACCAAAGGAAACCCTCCGCCAGCTGTCTTCTGGCAAAAAGAAGGCAGCCAGGTGAGAAGCTTTCCATGATTTTGTTTGCAGTAGTTTTGAAGAATTCTGTAATGATTTTTATAACTTTATTATAAAGATTAAACAGGCTTGTTTATGTACAGTCAAAACATCAGCTGTTTTCCACATTTCAGTACCAATACTGGCCCATAAACATCACAAAGCCTTTAATTACCAAGTCGCATACAGACTCTACTTTTACATTTTTAACTCCAAGGGACTTTTCTGTCAGAGAAAATGATTTTCAGCTATCTGAAAACGTAGCTGCACAATAACATTACACACAAAATAAAGAAAACCTACAGGTGAATTGCATCATAATCAGGGCTCTGGTAACGGGGCGAAACTCGAGTTTTAGTATTGTATTAGGATATAGATACCTTACTTTTTCTTATATTTATTTTACCCAATTTACTGTAAATCCCATTATAACTTTATTTTTTACATTTTTACATTTTTTAAATTTAAAGAACAACTGACGAGATTAAAAAAGGTGCTTTAAATGAGACTAATAGGATTTAATGAGCTACTTTGTTTGCATACAACTTTTCTACATGTGCTTTGAAGAGAGCCAACATTTCCCTTCACTGTCATGGTCTCTGCTTTTATCATCCTTTGCTGTGCTATAGTTTATTGCCAGAGTGACTCTCGCTCACACACTCACTCACACACACACACATTTTCCCATCATCCACACAGTGTATTATTTACCAAAGACCTCCATGTCTTCAGAGGTGTTGAGATGTGTATGTGTTTGTGTGAGAGAGTCACCCTGTGATAAGCATTGCAGCCTGTTGGAATGCGCTGAAAGGCCTGATGAGACTGCGTGGGTGCCTGTAGCATGGCTTCCAGGTACAGATTAGAGAAGGGGAATAGGGGGTGGCAGGGTAGGCTGGAGAATGTGTGGGAGAAGGAGAACGAGTGTGGAGGAGAGAGATAAAGCAGAGAAAGCATGGAAGTCGAGGAGACGGAAGAGAAGAAGAATGTGGGTAGCTTGTTGGAAATTTTAGCCCAGCATTCAGTGAAATGCTGAGATTTTTCTTGGTTTACACATTTATATATGACAAAGAAAAGTAGACATAAAGAGCAGTGTTTCTTATTTATTATTGCACTGTAACACAGGGCATGTGACGAAGGCTCATTATTAATCAACCTGTTTTCACTCTTAAGTCATTATATACTATCACATGGGCTCGAGTTACCTGTGTTGCAATGCTTGTACCTAGCATTTTTTAACTGATCGCCTGCTAAAGATACCATGTGATCAAAGGAAAATGTCCTCTGCTGCGGTCTTCACTGAAGCTTGCCTTTTTCTCAAAGAATGCATTTGAACTCTTGGATAATCTTTTTCTAAACCTAATGAAGTACTTTTGGTGCCCGAATCGAATCAAACATGACAACAAAAGTACTTATCACTTCATACCTCATATTTGATACTTATCAAATTCATTACTTGGCAGTATGACTTGGTTCTGAGACCTCCCGACTTCCCTGACGTTTTTTTGCATTTTCATGAGAAACAGGGGGCATGGGAGCTTTTCCCCCTCCCGCCCTGTTTGTCGGCGGCAGCTTAAAATGTGTGCATCCAACCTTACTGCACAAGAAGATTAACTTTGATTTATTATGCCCTATATCATATTTTTGAGTCGTCGGCTAATGTGCAGAGCTTGACTTTTTCACCTCCTGAGCTAACTGTATGCTCAAAAAAAGCAGGACGTTGCATAAATATGCCAGCCACTCCTGCGCCTGCCTCTTTGTGAGGACCTCTGTCAGTTGTCAGTCTGCATATGTCAACACTTTTATATCAGAAAAGGAAGGTGAACACAGAGCAAGGATGGGAGAGAATGTGTTGAAATATTTCTACTGTTAAAGTTTCTATAGGCAATGCCAAACAACAGGTGTGGCAGTGGTTGGAGAAGCTCATGGTTTTACTGCAACCTACTGACGTGATACAACCGAACAGCTAAGGGTTTGTATGATGGAGATACAATTCCCGTTGCACCAATTTTTTTCTTGGTCTTTCAGACACTTTGCATTGAATAGTTGAATGGTTGCTTTTTAATGTTGGCCCTGTTTCAGCCCATCTAAAATAATCAAACTATGGTTGATGCGCTTTCTTCTCCAGATCTTGCTGTTCCCCGTCCAGGAGCCGTCACAGTCAGGGCGATTCACTGTGTCACTGAGTGGTGAGCTGACCATCAGTGATGTCCAAGTTGAGGACTCCGGCTATTACATCTGCCAGGCCATCAGCGTGGCTGGAAGCATCCTGACCAAAGCCCTGCTAGAGGTAGAAAGCGGTGAGTATAGAAATATGGGATCATAACTAACAATACAAACAAATTGAACTTAATGGTGATAACATTAAAACAACACTGACAAAAACTGGACTTTCTGTTCCTTTCATATTGACTCAGTCTTTGTTTTCTGTTCAAAATCTGTGTTTTTTTTCTTGGTTTCAGGCATCAATGCATTAACTCAAGATCTAAATTCAGTTAAAATGACATCTTGACATTATAAAATTTTCTTTGTATTGCCGTTAAGATCATGCACAACATAACAATTACTGTTCTATAAAATAATATAATTACAAAACTGATATGCTTTCTAAATAAATGTGAGAGGACACTACTGAACGAAAGGAGCTTTGTTGGTGCAAAATGCACATCACAGTGACACCTGAAACTTCTGCTTCCAGTTTTACCCGATACTTCAAAAACTCTGAGAAAACAAACTCCTGAAGTTCAGATTTGATTAATCATTCTTCACGACCATGCTCCACATGTGCACCAGTAGAAGTACGAAGAAGCTCTCATCCATCTTAAATTAAACATCCTTTTTCCCAAATAAACAAACAGCGGGAGCCCTATCCGATGTAATCAAAAGGGACATATGATGATAGTTCTATGCAAATAACCTTGCCGCAACATATGCTGTCCTCGCTGCATCCTTTCCAGTGTGGCAGTAAACAGGGATTTTGTTCAACTCCATCTAGACTAACTCCTTTGCTGGGTGTGTTCGCATTTTCAGTTTAGCTTCAGTTAGCTGATGATATCAGAGCTTTCGACAGCTCAGAATACAAATGAGGCTATGCAACGTGACTGTGGGCCAGTGGTAAATAGCAAAGTTCTATTTTGGGGTATCATGTTGTGGGTTTGTGTTCAACATGGTCCACTGCTATTTATAAATGTGCAGGAATTTACTTGACTTATCTAAACTGATCGTAACTCAGTTGCTAGTTTGCAACACGTGTACCATTCTGTTTACATTTGAGATTGAGCCTACAGCCGTGCAGCTGTGGAGCACACCCATATATGACTGTGACTTTTCTCTGAGATCACCGGCTACGGCTCCAACAGGGATGTAATGAAGGCTGCGACAGTGTCATAATTTGCATGTGAGAGACCCACATGTAAAGTCCAAGGGCAGACTGAATATTTATATATATTTTTGTTAAGGTCAGATGCCAAGGACAAAATTCACAAAGGAAACCAAACAAGTCCAGATGCTCCAAGAATAACTGAGAAAGCATGAGAGAGATTATGCAAAATGAGACAGGACTATTTATACACACAGTGGGGCCAGTCAGGAGGATGGACGCAGCTGGGAAGAACATAACACAAGTGTAGTCTGGATAACAATAGTAGTGGGGAAGCACAGGAACACATGAAAATTAAATTCTATATTTAATCTAAAATATAACAAGAACTAAAGGCTCCAAATACTAAGCTCAAAATCTGATAAACTAAAATTCTAAAGAAATACAAGAACATAGACTTAAATAGGAAATTACATAAACACTGACCTGAAAGTGTAATAAGGAAACACTCGGCCTGATAATAAAAATGATGATAATAATAATTACAAAAGCCACAAATCAATGGAAAACACGGTAACTCTACTGGAGTTCAACTCAAATTACTGATAAAAATGTGAATTTTTTTTTAATCGCATCTTCCTGTAAGCTTCTGCCCCTTCACCGCAGCTTTGACAATAAAAGCTTCTTTCTGTTATCTTTCATTTTGAGACGACGGATCAGTGAAGCTGTTCGGCACACGCGTCTTCATTTCAAAGAGTCAAAAGGGTGTGAGAATCAATTTGTCTGCATGCATACCCTCACATCCACATACCCAAAAGTGTCCTTGTAGGAGAGGGAGATAGATTATTAGACTCATAGGAGTGTAATAATCAAATCCAATGACTTTTTGGCTTTTATTGCTGGAAGAGATGGAAGATATAAAGTATATTGATTATCTGTATTTTATGTTAAACAAACAAACCCATGAAATATTAAACAGATAAGTTATGCAATTAAAAGATTAAATTAAAAATAACATCCATAATATAAACTGTTTAAAGTTCTTGAAAAAATGTTACGTTGCATGGTTCCCTAAAGACGTTTAAAATCCAATATAAAAATTCATTCAGCCACTACTCGATGCGACGCAGTGGTCCGTGACTGACGGCGGTCACTCTATCCACGCGTTCCTGCCTCGGACAAATCTGGGCCATTGATTTGCATGTTGAAGTGGAGCAGCAGCAGAGAAAGCTAACCTGAGAGCCTTTGGCAGCGAATGTTCTCTTATAGTGATACTTTACAATCCACATGAGAGAAAATGTGGTTTCATGGGTCAGTAAGAAAACCAATAACCCCGAGATTACACACACTTGACTTTAGTGTGTTTTTCTCTGTGATTTGGGGTTCAACAGAAACCAAAGTAGACCTCACTTAATATAACCTACAACAAAGACAAACCCTGGTGATGAGGCATTTTCTTCTGGTCAGAGGTCACCTTCACATGAAAATATTTGATGGTACATTTAATTTGAAAGCAATCATACCAAATAAAAGGCAGAATGCTCCATTGTTGTGACCATTTCCTGCACATTCGGGCACTTCCAAATTTTTTCTCTTTGCAAAAAGCTCATCAGATTATCAGATCAGAGAAATCCCCCATCTAGGCTCAGACCGTGGACTCTGCTGCTGTAAGGTGACAGTGCAAACAACTCACGGCCGTCACGGTGCCATAAAAAACTCATGTAATGTCACATCAGATTACTTGTGAGTGATTACGTCAAAGCAAAATTAGATCTAATTTTTATTTTAATGTAGTGTCATTGTTGGAAATGTTGGTAATTGTGCTTGTTTGTCTTGCTTATTAGAAGATTTATACCAATATCTTGTGTCAAAGGTGATGATGAAGCCAATGGAAAGTGTGGATTAGCCTTAGTTCACTAATACATGACAGTACCGTATGTGGTTTATGTACGGCTGGTGGCTGCATTTTCTGCAGACTTGTTGAATTGTCACATATCTAGCAAAGACTGTAGACCCGACAACTCACCATTTACTAATGGAAAACAGTAAAAGTACTGTTTGAAATCTCTGTAATATGTGTTGGTTGAACAATACAGGCAGTGTTTGTTGATTTGGTGTACGCCTTGCATCAGCTTGCATCAAAAGATTGATCTTTTGATAGATCCTCTGCATGTAAAAGTATAACACTAAGAGCTTGCAACACCCGCAATTATAGTAGCTTTATTGAACACTGAAACAAACATAAATGTCAGTCTTAGACATGATTATGTGTAGATTTATTCTTCTACAGAACACAGACGTAGATCCTTTGACGAATGACATTAAACATGCTAAACATGGGATATTAATTTGTGAAGTTTGTTTTCTGAAGTTTTACTATTTTTGATGCTGCTAAAATATTGTGTTTTTGGTGCAAAAATTGTACTGACAGACTGTTGGCCAGATGAAATACCCACTAATTAGTGGTTGTAAATAAGTATCACACACCCAAAAACCAGGGTAGATTGAAGGCACCAATACCACAAACATAGTCGGTTCAGCTCTACAGCTGGCTTTATCAGCTCTCACCTGTCAGTCAAGCAACTGTGTCCTCTATTTGAAATCATAATTAAATTAAGTGCTTAATAAAGTGTGAATAAAATTTAAAAAAAAGTCCCTCTACACTACCCTATACACATATTTTTCTTCTGTTACATTAGACGTTTTACTGTTGGAGCAAAATCTTAAAAGTCGTTATAAAATGATTTAGAGGTTCGCGACCCTTCGAATACTTTCTGGGCTTTTGATCATTTGAATTTATGGTAGATCAAATGTAGTGATGCAAACGCTTTCATACAGTGAAGTAGAACATAAGGTCATCGCCTTTTGGTTCAAATCCCATCCGCATGTGAATGTTTTATGTTCCTGCAGCACCTTCAGACCGAGTCCCTCCCATCATCCGCCAAGGACCAGCCAATCACACATTAGCTCCTGGATCCATGACTCAGTTACACTGCCACATCATGGGCAACCCCATGCCCAGCATACAATGGGAAAAAGATGGCCAGAGGATTCTGGGAAACGATGGTCGAATCAGCTTGATGGAAAACGGAACTTTTCAAATCACCAACCTTCAGGTACGGGAATTATACTCTTACACTCATTGGCTGTTTAATCACAGATATTAACAGCCAAATGTAGTTTTTTTAAATTTTGTCTTCATTCCCATGTTAGTGAAGCCTTTCGCTTTTTAAACTCACAGCTTTTCTGTGGTGACATTCAGCATCGTGTATTTTCTTGTCCCTCTAATCCCACCACACTCATTAAAATGTATCCACAGTCTGCATGTATCAGTATTAGCACATCAAACATGATGTAGTTTACAGAAGATAAACCTAATCCGAGAGATAAAACAACAGCTTTAAATCCAGGAAAGTATGAAGCATTTAAACAGAGGACAATTTTACGGTTGACTCAGATGATGAGTTTTTATGAGCGGAGGAGAGGCGGGGAACGTTGAGGTGTGAGCAACATGACAATGAGTGTGCGAGGCCATTAGCGGTCGTTAGCGCCGTCTTACTCCATGCTAATGAAATCTATTCTGCCCAGAATTCCCTCCTGGGTACAAAGCAGCACCTGAGGTCACCGCAGCCTCGAAGAGACTCGAGGAGGCGTGCGCATTAATTGATTGTGGGTTCTCAATGATTAACGATCGCTGAGACTTGTAATTAAATCCTCAATGCATCAGTACGAGTGAGGACTGGGTGAAAAAAAAGAGAGAGCTAGAAAGTGAGACGGGCGAGGGAGAGGATAGAAGCAGAAATAGCTGAGACTCAGAGGCCTGAAGTACATTTTAAGGCGCATTTGTGTCATGGTGGAATAAAAGGCGATGTCTTGACAGCTGAGAGCACCATCTTGGAAGTGCTCAGCCTTTGGAATCATCTGAAGCTGTCAGACAGCATGTTGAAGTTCTCATCAGACTTCATTTCATTTTGATCTGGAACATCAAAACCAATGGTATTTATGGCTTTGGACTGTGGGAACAAGATCACAGAATTACACATAAAAATAAATCAGCTTGAAATGTTGTTCCATACATTTTGTCAGTCATACATTTTTTGGTGGAGTCCTTCACTAACACAAGGATTAAAGACACAAAGTCATGTCGAAATCCATCGTCTATGTTGCTTTACAGGCAAGTGGGTTAAGCTGTAATGACAGTCGTGTATGCAGCTCTCCCATCCTGACATTTAGCACACAGGCGTGTCATATATAACACTAATCCTTTATTAGGTCTTTACCTTAGATTTAAAGTGCCTTGAAAAGACAGTTGTTTTGATTTGATTTTGTTAGCATGATAGCATGCAAATATTCAGCCCATATGTAAGATGTTGTATAGGTCTCTGGTAACGAACGAAAGGGCTGGGTAGATGTTTGACCCAGTAAAGCTTAAGTAATCCTAACGCCTAACGCTAATCCAGGATTTTTTTTCTTTTGAGATGTCTCCACATTTTGGCAACAAATACAAAGACGAAATAATAATTTTGACATTGAAATTTGGATTGTAAGAATACAAGTTTTGCATTGGACACTCATTTTTAGTAGCAGATTATTCAGGTCATGTACGTCGTGAGATGGGCTTCAGTATGTGCACATTCTTTGATAAACTTTGGTAGCTTTTGTATACCAGGAACCACCCACACGAGATCCAGTTTTTGACATGCTTTGAGCCATACTCCCTCTCAGAGTCTCAAAAACATCAATAACTTTCCATTCTATTCTATTTAGATGCTGCCCGTTATTAAAGTATGCCATATTGCTATTTGCTAGGTCATAGTTTCAATGCTACATGAGATTTCATGATAATCCATCATAAAGATATTTCACTGTGTCAACACATTTTATCAACATAGTCCAGTTCCATCAAATGTCCCATAAATGAAATGCAGTCATTCTGAATGGAACATGTTACTGATGATGATGATGATGATGATGATGAAAAACAGAATAGGGGACAAATCAGCTCTGGGTGCTGCAGCACCTGCCACTATATATCTCAGGGGACTCAGCTGTAAGTCTTCTCTGTAGGCTAACCAAGCGATCCACCCTGTGGTAAACATCCATTTGACCCATGGCATCGGATTATACGAGATCAAATAAAGTGTTTTAGATAATGTGACTAAACTGCTTTGTTGTTGGTGATATTTTTCATTATCTAACGATTGGCTATGAACAGTGTGTCAAAGCAATGAAAAGAAGATGTTAAGAAACAGATTTCTTTTTTTCCTAATTATAATATTAAAATAAGTAATTCAAACTTATAACATTGAAAAGGTAAATGTTTACAATGCTTTTTCAGTGATTGACATTTTTGTCATCTGCAGTGACAATTGTTAAAACTGACAAAAGGCGTCACCGACACCTGGGTCAGTTTTAAAGTTTCATAATGCTCATTTTAAGCAAGCTCTTCTATGAAATAGCTCTGAAGTCTAAACATGTTAAATACAAAAAAAAGCATAACCTTCCAAGATGGGCAAACAATGAAATTAGACCTTTAACTCAGTATAATCAGTATAAATAAGTCAATTTCATCTGTGCCCCTGGAGTAGGACAGATGGTCTGTTTGTTCCTTGTACCCTGGCAATGAGGAGATGCCATTATCCTGGGACCTCTGCCAGACACACTCTATCGTTGTCCGTCACTTAGGTGCCAAGACTCCCTGGCAAGAGGGGATGCGTGTGTGTTTGTGTGTGTGTGGTGCAGCTAAATCGTTGCTAAGGCCGTGGGGTACATTTTAGGGGCTACTAATGTAAGGCAAATAAGATAGAGAAACAGGTGAAGGCCAACAAAGGGAGAAGAACTACATGGACACAGCTAAACAGATTTCTGGGAGTAATCAGATTAAAGCAGGAAATCAAGTTCCTATGTTGACTTTAAATCCCGGCATACACATGTTATAGTTGATAATCAGATTTTCCTTCTGCACACTCCCAAAAATAGGCTCTGACATCATTATCACCCTTCTGGCTGGTGATGTGCAGAATGCTCATGCTGGTGCTTTTGGGATGGGTTGCTGGTGGAGGGCAAATGAAAAAGGCACCAATGTTCACATTGCTCGGCACGACTGGCAGATTTTTTCTGCAAATTGTATTACAAAAATATCCCAAATGTCAAATATGTGCTATGTAAAGTATAAAAAGTAAACACTGACATGTGCCCTCTTTAGGATTGGCGTCCCTCCCTTCTGCTCTCCTCTATACCTCTCGCCTCATCCATTTTTTTAGAAATCTGTTTTGCGCAGCGCCCAAAGCTGCCGGCCTTGATTAATAGTCAGGTGTCCCGGCTATTTACCCCACCCACCCTCTGTGCCGAGTCCCTATCCACCGATCAAATGCTACCATCTGTGGGCCCCCTTTTTCCCCTCAGACAGACCCACCAGCCGGCCTACAGGTCAACTCAAGGTCAGGGCCTCTAGAAAGAGGAGAGAAGAGTCACCCGGAGCAGGATGGAGAGTAACTGAGCATGTGCACAGTGATCAGCGAGGCATTAGTGTGAGAGGTTCTGCTGTCCACATCCTCTGCATAATGTATAAGGTTTTCAATGCAAGTAAAATGAGCTGTGCTGACAGAATAAGTGAGTAAGGGAAGGCTGATTGTGTTTGCGGTGGATTTATCAATCGCCATGTAAATTGATGAACTACTGAAATATCTCCCATCAAGCAGCTGAAAAACTGCAACCACACACACACACAGAGCAGGGGAGAATTATTCATAGAGCCAGGAGCCATCGTAGGTGCAACTTATAATTAAAAAACAGTCTTTTGCCTTCATTGTTTATTGCAAACTCAGCTGCGAGACACATTTAAACCTGTGTTAATGCTGTTAGTAAGCTGTTTGTTACAAGGTTTGTTTGAAATATTTTCTCACATAAAAGCACGTCTTTCCCATCAAAACAATAACAATGGCCAAGGAGATAGAGAGAGCAGAGGGTAACTGGCCTCTGAGCTGCCGCCTAAGAACTACCGACATTAGAGGCACTTTTTCTTCACCAATAGGAGCTTTAACAAATCAACCAATAGGCAGCTGAAATTTGGCACGGTAACAACTACAACAACATCAGCAAAACAAAGGTGTCATGTGCTGTGTGGAGCTGTGTGTTTGCTCTGTGTCGTAGGTTTTATGATGAGAACAGAGTTGGAGAAGCATGCGTTCATACTTTTTTTTATATAGGTTCCATAGTCACTAGTGCTCCAAAAGTATATTATAACTTAGACCAGTTACTTTATATCAGTAGCTAGCCACAGATCTATCGTGGTGTCAGAGCTAAATGGGACATTTTTCAGTCCCGTCTGATTGATGAAAAAGTTCCTCTGATCTAGAAAGACTTTGTGTTGTTTACCAGCATGTATGCTATTTGATTAGCTAAGTGGTGGGCGCTTAAGTATACAACTCCATATGTTATTGCTAACACACAGTAAAATGTTCCCGCCCCTTTCTTGATAATTTAGCACTTTTTTTGACCAGTGTTCAATGTTTTGGCTCTGATTTGAGGTCTAGCACTGAGGATGAGTTGATTTTTTTACCAGAACGAATGAAAATGAATAAGTTGTCGACCTGAAGCTGTGAAGCTAAAGTAATAAAAAACATGTTCAGAGGCACTGCTCTTGCAGACTGCGGCTACCTCAGTGTGCCCCCAGCATCTCCTTCTTGTAAGCAATTTCACAGCCCGCCTAGCTTTTGGCTTGCTTTTCCAAAAGCTTAATAGTATTCACCTATACACACACATAAGCACATTTATCACACACTTCTTAATTACATCTGCTCATAGCCTGTCCAGAATGCTAAGTAGCTGTTGAGTAGAAAGACTGGGTGCCTCAGAAATTTCTAGACCTCGAGCTGGTCATTAAAATTCTGTCCTTTGATCCTTTGCTTTAACTCTCCTCCTCAGACGAGAAACATAAAAGCCATCAGCTTGACTTGAGCTTTGACTTCAGATAGGTCCACTGAGATTCTATCATTTATGGAGGAAAATAAAATAACTACAGTTGACAACATCTCTGAAGTAGAACTTAATTAAAACAGATGTTATGTTGAGGTATCCTAATGAGAATGGAGATGTTGATATGTAAGTGCTTCCAGCAGATTTTTAATATACTGTTATGAATGAAAAATAACAGAACAAGATAAATACGTTGTAAATAGTATTTTAGTGTCTTAATAGAAATTTGATTTTTACAGTACTGAACTGTAGATGATAAAGCAAGCTAATTCACTTGTAGATTTCACTATAGATCTGAGCAATACTAGTAAACTCCATTGCCTTTAAAGTTCACCTGTAAGTTGTCCCATCAGCACACCAGTGACTCTGTGCTGTTGTTGGCAGTAGATGTCATTAAAAGAAGCACAGGAGATGCTGGTGTTGCTTCAAAACATCATGATGTTTAATAATTGGCATGGTGTCTTTTATTTTGAAACCTCACATATTTGTCTGCGCTTTTACCGTGTCTCATTTTCTGCCCTCTTCATCTGCTTTGGGTAGTTTTAATATGGCTTACATTGGCAACGTGCTGTGGCACGTCTGCTAGAATGGCAGCCTTGGCCTTGGGTATCATCAGCCAGTGTAACAGACAACACATGGCAAAAGCTAGCCTTCCAGGCAGCGTCTGCCAGAACGGGAGTGTAGCAGCAGACTTAGATGCTTTTTATAGTTGTTCTTAATAGTGGATGAATCACACTTAAGTATTTATTAGGTCTTTCATGACTGATTGTTCTGTGGCAACATGGTGATGAAGGAAACATTGTTCTATATTCTACTTTTCAAAAGGTCTTTAGACATGTGAATACACAAAGCTAAAAGAAGGTGCATCTTTTTGGAGGTAAAGATAAAGTATCTGAATTTCAGGAGCAGGACCACGCCTCCAAACATGCTCCTGTTGCATGTTTGGAGGCATAGCTCCCATTTGTGGCTATATGTTTAGACATATAGGCACAAATGGGAGCTGCAACATGCTACAAGTTGACAGTAATAAGCACACCTTCCTGTACTGTGAAAGTGCAGTAAAGGTATAGTTACCTGGTTGGCTTTGCATTAATAAAATCTCCCTGCTCCAAAAGCTTTTCATCCACACCAACTTCCTACTGCTCAGCACTCTGTGCACAGACGATCTGGTTGGAGAGATATGACATTTAGTCTCAATCACTGGTAATGGGTGCATTACCACAGTATCACACTCTCACACACGCATGCACAATAAACTAATGATACACATTTTACCGTTGCCAGGAAACGGACTCTGGGGTTTACACCTGCCTGGCTAGCAGCTCCAGCGGAGAGACGAGCTGGAGTGGAGTGCTCACAGTCAAAGGTAAATTGTGTCTATGTGATCTAAATACATGCAAATGGAAGCTCTGTGAAGTGGCTTTCTATTACACAGAGATGCTGCATGAGACAAGAAAGAAGACGTGTTGTTTAAAAATACTAATGCTGATTATCACTTCTCCTTATTAAATGTGGCTAACTTAAAATTCATTAGCTATGACTGAGTGTAGGATGTGTGACTTCACTGTAAAAGTGTAGGTAGTGTTCCTGTGTCTGTGTAATTGCTTAAATGAAACAAGTAGCTGGGTCTAATTAAAGCTCTTAGCCCCTGCTGTTCCTGAACTCCAAATCTAAATGTCAGTAGGTGTACGCATGTGAATCCTGGGGTGATGACAAAGGGCAAAAGAGGTTAAGCAAAGGTGAGGATATGCTGATAGCCACATTTGGGGTACAAATGCGAGATATAATCTCACGTCTCAAAACGCCCCATTATTTAAGTGCTTTGTGTGTCTGTGCCCTTTTTTTACTTTCTCTGCAGTGCAGCAGGCATTGGCACATAAAATATTTCAAGCAGTAAAATATTTGTTTATATGACATTAAATGAAGCCTTAAAGACGTAACAAGCTACTCTGATAACACCTAAGTCTGTTATTTGACTATTAGTGTCAGAACCGTTGGCTCCGGTCTAACAGCAAAATCACAAAGCCTGTTAGAAGCGAGGAGCTCCACCTGCGGCAATGAGGATGCTAATGTTCAGTCGACATTAGCGGCACTACAGAGAGGACGTAATGAAACAGTAGCACTAAAGCCGGCTGTTATAATTAAATGTGCACTATTCTTTTCCACCTTTCCTCCTACTCCTCCTTCTTCCTGTTTGCTTCCCTTTCCATTCAGAGAGCGCAGACTTGTCGGCAGCTCAGGCCACCGAGCCCTTCCAGCTACCGGGCCCGCCACATAAGCCCATAGTCACAGATGTGTCCAAGAACAGTGTCTCTCTGACCTGGCAACCCAACGCCCATGAGGGAGGAGCCGCAGTCACCTCCTACATCATCGAGGCCTTTAGGTAAGTTGACATTGCTGTGTTAATCCAGAGCTACTTTTTCCACTTCTCACATGTGATTGTTGGTCAGGATGTAGAGTGGGTTATCTACCAATCAGAAGGTTGGTGGTTTGATACCTGGCTCTGTATGGTGAAGTGTACTTGTGACAGAGGCTGAATCTCAATCAGTGTGTGAATTTCAGGAAAGGGCATTTTTATCATCGTGTGTGTGCTTGAAGTTAAAAAATGCTTTGAGTGTTCAGTTAAAGTACAAAAGTGCTACATATGAACAAGTCCGTTTACATTTATCTTCTTTATTTAGCAGTTTGGGGATTTTTTCTGCAGAAGCTGTGCTAGCCACAGTTTCTTTAATGACACTCCAACTTAAACTGAATAATAATCTGGAAAAAAATAATATTATTAATTTGAGAACAAGTCGCCGATAAGTCACTAAAAAAACCCTTGATTAACAACCTAAGTTACTCTTTTTTTCTTCTGGCTTATCTAAATCTGAATGGACCTCCACAGAACCCTACAGGTATGTCCACCTGAGCGGAGGTCAGCCTTGGATTAATTAGACCCAGAATAGATTGAGCTAAACCGGACGGGTGGTTCGGAAGGAAGTCTCTAGATGAAGATAGGCGAATGAAATATGTCCTTCCAATTTGATAAAGATGGGGACACCGGCAGAGCTTAATCAGATCCAGACGTCCACTGTGTCCCATGGCAACGCCTGAACATTTCCGAATAAAGCAGACGCATTGTCTCTAAAGCAGCTGGAGGGGACCACTGGGATGTTGACAATAACATTTTCTTGCCGGAGGTTCTAAGGCTTGTTTGTAAGAGCACTAGTATGTCTGCTTGTGCTGTATGTAGTGTTTAATAGGGTTTATTTAATGCACGAAGGCAGACTCCATTTTCCTGCTGATGCGGTTTCCATTTTCTCTTGTGTACAGCTGTGTGAGCTCCTGAGTGTCTCTTCCATCATAAATTTGCCTTGAATCCAGTGCTCAGGGTGTTGTGCTCACACACACACACACACGCATACACACACACACGACAGGTATTCGTATCCTATGAGGACATCTAATTGACATAATGCTTTCCTAGCCACTTACGCTAACCATCACATCACTCTAACCATAACACAGTTGTAACCCTGACACTAAGAAAACAACATTTCCAGTCTCAAAAATGCCTTCAAACTTGTGGGGACCAGGATTTTGGTCCCCACAAGTTTAGTCGACTTCCAATCTTTGCTCCTCACAAAGATATGAATACACGCTGACACACACGCGCGCGCACACTCAAGTATTTTTGAGCCACTTCCCTTTTTGGTCTAATTGTTAGAATTCAGCATGAAGGTAGTTCATGGTCGGGGAGGCCTTTGTAACCGCCTCTCTGCCAAGGTGACAGTAAATTCAGAGCAGAACAGAGAAAGACAGCAGGAGGAGGGATCGTGGTTGGGGGGTGGTGGAATAATGCTTCTGTCTGGGGCAGTGCCACAAGGCCAACAACATGCCCTCATTTTATGTCAGCAGCTGTGCCTTCTTGCAAGCCCAATTACATTATTCATCAGGACAACAAATAGAATCACTGGGTGAAAATCCCTCAAGCACAAAGTTATGTGAGCTGCAAAACATCAGCTTACATCTGCTATCGTTTCATAAATAATATCAGCACCTCGAGGCGACTGTTGTTGTGAGTTGGCGCTATATAAATAAAATTGAATTGAATATTAGAGGAAACCAAAAATAGATGATGCTCTTGCCCAGAGAGCTTCCCATGCATTGGTTAATTATGAGGCTGCACATCAAGCCAGCGTTACAAAGCAACTTGAAGCTGCTTGTCGCGCTGCCTTCTTGTTGAGAAACCCTACAGCTGTGCTGTTTTGGATTCAAACATATTGTGATGAGATTTACAATATGACTGAGTAATATGAGTTACTCAGAGGAGTAACGTTGAAAAGCATATTATAGAAGAAATATAAATCTTTTATATAGTTAAAATAATATAAAGGTTTAGCCACTGTCTAAGATGGTAGAAAATGCTATGCAATACAATAATTATATGAAATATTACTCATCAGCTTGGAGCATTTGTTTATTTTACCTGTTGTTGTAGTTCAGTTCAGTAAATGATGCTGTATATACTGTGGGGGAATAATAATGTGTTTTTCTTGGGTTTTAGTTGATATTCTGTCAATTAAGAAAAAACTACAGTGAAAATTAGCGACTGATCATTACTTTGTAAGCGAGCAAACTCAGTGTGAGAAAGTGTGTGGAACAAGTGGGTAAAAAAATCCCTTTTTAGTTGATGATTGATTTTATTGCATTCTTAATCTTTTGGACCCTGGTGGTTTTTATTCCCTGGATATTTGTCAGCCAAGCAGAAAATAATCAGCAGATGAATAAGGTGGCAGAATAATCTTTAGTTGCAGCCTTTTGAAAAAAGATTACCACTTCAACCACTGCTTACACTAATGCATGAATAGTTGGACGAGTAGTAAGAGAGTGTATCCTATGCCAAACTTCTTCATTTTCTCTGCTCCACTTCTCAGGTAAAGCTTTCATTCAGTTCAGCTTGCAAGTTTTGGAGTAATCATGCTGATAGAGAAACAGCAGCAGGCGCATGCGGGCTAATTATACTATAGGAGGCTGCTTAACTTTGTGGCACCTTGTGCATTATGAACATTGCATGTTATACACCAAACAGACATTAAAGAAGAGGAAAAGTTAAATATGGCATTTTAGTGTTAAAATATGAAAAAAAAATAGCCTCCATAAAACTAATCGATCACGGCTGAAAACAGTGGCGCCTCAGTAAAAGTTCAAATCTAAAACAAAACAAAACAATAAATAATCCAGCCGTCCCAAATGACTCCTCATCTTATCGCTAATGGAGAGCCCGTCCACCCTTCGGAGAAAGCTCATTTCCGCTGCTTGATCTTATTCCTCTGCTTTCAAAATAACTAACAATAATAGGTTTAACAAAAAGATCAGACCTAGATTAATTGAGTTATGGAAGGTTTTCTACAACAATACCGGGGCCATAGCTCCACGGCAGCTGGTCCCAGATGGCTGCGTAACATTTGGGACACAACAAATTATCAACATTGGGCATCAATTAAAACGTTAAGATTAAACGACCAGTACATCTGGTACCAACCGTCGACAGAAACAACAGTTAGTCATCTAGTCAACTAGTCGTGCACATCCCCTGCTTGGTGGTTTCAGTACATTTTCCTGATTATAATAACATACTGCCACTAAATATCGCACTGCTTATCTGACTTTTTTTCTTCTTCTGTACTTTTGCAGCCAATCAGCAGGGAGTACATGGCAGACCGTAGCTGACATGGTTAGAATGGAGACACACACCATCACCGGCCTTCTTCCCAACACCGTCTACCTGTTCATCGTCCGTGCTGTCAACACCTACGGCCTGAGTGACCCGAGCCCCATCTCTGAGCCCGTCAGGACACAAGGTCAGCCTGCACCCCCTTTCACCAAATACAGCAAGACTCAGAGGGTACCTGGAGTTGTTAGAGACAGTGTGTGTTAATGCGCTGACAGCATCACTCTAAGAAGAAGGGAATGTGTGTGTTTTCCCTCAGATGTGAGCCCTACAGGTCAGGGAGTCAACCACAAGCAAGTGCAGAGGGAGCTGGGAGAGGTGGCTGTCCAGCTTCAGGACCCCGTCATGCTAACAGCAGCTTCCATTAGAGTATCCTGGAACGTGAGTGGCTCACATTTCACTTCTGTTTAGGGAACAAGGATTCATTTGGGGATAGCAAAAAGAGAAAAATAATCTTCCATTTCCTCTCCATCTCGCTGTTCCCTCATCTTCTCTCATTTTCCTCCCAATGCCGACCTCAATTTTCTTCAGGTCGATCGTCAGTCTCAGTACGTCCAGGGCTACCGTCTGTCCTACCGGCCCAGTGGGGGAATGTGGCTCCTCCAGGACATCAATTCCCCCTCGGAGCGCAGCACTGTCCTCACCGGCTTGCTCAAAGGAACGGAGTACGAGATAAAGATCCGTCCCTACTTTGATGAATTCCAGGGCAAAGATAGCAGAACGTTGCTAGTCCGGACACCAGAAGAAGGTAATAAGTCCAGTAAATGAAAAAACAAGTCTGAAATCGCGAAATCTTCAAAGAAAAGTGTTTCTAATAAACTGGGCTAGGTTTTCTTTGACACTGCAGGGCCTGTATGGCATTGTCATTAGCCTGTATGACACCACATGAATCTCAGTTATGTTATCTAATTTTAAGGTTAATTTTACATCCTCTGCAATTTAAGTTCATTATACTCATCACTCTTTTCATTAAATTCAGCCTTCGTGTACTGCAGTTTAGGCAGCCTGGGGTTTGGATTGGCTGATCCAAACACGAGGAAGGAAGCGTGTTTGCCATGAGCACTTATGGACTGACCTGCCTGAATAATAATGTCATTAACTTAAACAGTAATGTTTCTTCTCTTTTCTTACTTTAGGTTTATCTTAATAATGACTGAGCTACAAATATGTGAAGGGGTTAGGAGCACACAAGTGTTATTTCTTCTCTCTCCTTTTCGAGCACCTGTTGTACTTTCCTTCCTGTATATATGCTCTATTTTGTAAATATGTACCTGTATGCTCGAAATATGTAGTCAGTCAACAGTTTACTGTGCTCAAACTACTCTGCTCATGTTGATGAAATGAGATAAATGTTGTTTCCCACCTCTCACAGTACCCAGTGCCCCTCCCAGAGCTGTTACAGTGTCAACAGTGAAGCTCGGCAACAGCTCCAGCGTCAGCGTCTCCTGGGAGCCTCCACGCAGTGACACGCAAAATGGCATCATCCAGGAGTACAGGGTAAACACACCTCAGCCGAGTGCAGTCACACATCTCGCACATCTCACACTCAGCGCGCCTTGAAATGACTGCTGTGATTTAGTGCTATTTAAATAAATAAAATTGAACTGAACTGAATTAAATAAAGCTTCAGTGGGGACAGCACTATCTTTGAATTAGAATGTGAAGTATTAAAAAAAAAAGGTTAACGGCAAATTTTCTGTGTGCAAACAGGTTTGGTGCATAAGCAGTGGTGGTGACAACCAGACCCGTTACCACAGCAACAAGACGGTGGATGGAAACACGCTGTCCACGCTGCTGAAAGGCCTGACGCCCGGAGTGCTCTACCAAGTGGAGGTGGCAGCAGTGACCAGCGCTGGGATTGGCACTCGCAGTCAGCCGGTGCCCGTCCTCATCAGTGAGTCCAGGGAAATGTTGAAGTTAGTGGGCCTGTAGCAATCACATACTCATCCAAAAACTTATTATTAGAAGTGATTACAAGATGCTAATTAATGCTACATCTCGGGTTATGTCATCATCTCTGCATCAGGTTCATTCAGGAATTCAAAAGGTAAATTTGTCAACGCTTAGTTCAGTTTCCCTTTATTAGAGACACACATGGGTCCGTAGCAAATAACATTTCTTTATTGGTGTTTTTTGCAGTATGAAAACTACACAAAATGGACAAACCAACCAAATAGAAAATGGTTCTGTAACCTTTTGTTTTCTCTCATTTAAATCTGCTTGTCTTGTTTTTCTTCCGTAGAGCTGCCAGCTGAACAGCCTTCATCAGCAGGTGGAAGCGGAGGCACTGGTGACAAGACCAACAGTGGCGAGGAGAGCAGCGTGAGTCTCGCTGAACAGATTACAGATGTGGTCAAGCAGCCGGCGTTCATCGCAGGCATCGGAGGAGCCTGCTGGGTCATCCTTATGGGATTCAGCGTCTGGATCTACTGCCGCCGCAAGAAGAGGAAGGAGCTGAGCCACTACACGGCCTCCTTCGCCTACACACCGGCAGGTAAGGATGAAGGATGATGAAGATGACCTTCATGATGATGATACTCATGGAGGAAGTCGGGGAAATTAAACATCGAAGTGGAATCCAGAATGTTGCTGTTGGCATTTCATATTAAAATACGTTTTTTTTTTTACAGCCAAATAAAAGCAAAAACTTAAAAATAGTTCCAGTGTAATTCTCTAATAGGCTAAATCGGGGCTTGAATGCTTAACACGTTTATATATACCTACTGTTCAGCTTCTGTTTCCTGTACTGCAGTCGTATCAGCTTTGATACACGACTATAAGTTTAAATATGGACTCACATAATTTTGAGTCTATACAAAAAATAAAAACATAGATGCACTTTGTTTTTTTGCTGTTTTGGTGGAAATGAGAACAGCTGACTCTGCATTATAAGAATAGGAAGGATACTGTAAGTAGGAGTCACTGTACTTCTCCTCATCATTCTCTTCCTCGCTCACTTTTGCAGTTGGTTTCCCTCATGGAGAAGGACCAGGACTAAATGGAAGGTAACTGGTTCACATCCTACTAGTTCAGTTTCTGTGTGCACTAGTAGGACAGGGTAGATAAGCAGAGACATACAGACATTTCAACTTTGTGATATTTTATTATGTGAATCTTTTTAAATTCACACCACATTTCTCACTGCATGCATGCAGCTTTTTCTCTGCTGCTCTCTAACTCCATCTGGACAGTTGTACTTGCTGTTGTACTGCTCCACTATGACTTCAGCTAATGCCAGAGTGTCTCTGCAGGCAAGGAGTGCTTGGGGGCAACATGGGCAACTACCCATGGCTGGCAGACTCTTGGCCCACCACCAACCTGGTTCACAATGGGAAAGAGGCCGTCAACTGCTGCCCCGCCAATCCCGACACAGCTGAGAGATACTACAACGGTAGGAATGTCTGTTTTTGTGATGCTGTGCGTACAACAAGCAGGAGCTTTGCTTAATCCAACCTCCGTCTTTGTGTAGAAGCTGGAATCTCCAACTACCTGAATCAGACGGAGAAGTACAGCATGGGAGGCTCCACCGAAGGTCCCATCTACAGCACGATTGACGCCACCAGCGAGGACCTGCACAGTTTCACCTACGCCCAGCACAACTCCACTACTCCCTACGCTTCCACCTCCATCATGCCTTTCACCAACCAGACACAAGCTCCACCCCACGGCGGTGAGCAGCAAGACGACGGCCACTGGATTACCCAGCCCGGTCCATCTGGAGCTCAGTACGCCCAGCTGGACCGCTGCAGTGGTGAGGAAGGATGTTAGTAGTGTGAACTTGAATCACACTCGTCTGTCCCCCGTCGCTTTGAGTACGGAGAAGAAATGAGAAAGAAACAGTGAAATGTAAAAACCAAATGCGCCAAAAATATAGCTTTAGATTTCAGTGTGTCCTTATACTGCAGTCCACTTGTACATAAGGATTCTACATTTGATATTTTGTTTTAATTTATTTATATTATACTTTCAGAATTGCTTTAAAATTTCAGAATTAGAAAATAGTGTTTTTGTCCCTTGTGGGCTCTGTAAGAAGTTTGTTTGTGGACTTGAATAAAGAGATACAGAAGGCAGGAGAAAATTCAAAATGATCATTTAATGCTGAAAGTCAAAATACACAGAAACAAGCAGAGCAAGGAAATCAAAAGCTATTAGAATCACAAGGAGGAAACAGGATAGCTGGGAAGCTCGAAGCAGGGAGGTACAGAGCCAGGGTACAAACAGCTGTGAAGGATGAGGGACAATGCAACAATGAACAGAGGGAGACAAAAACAACACACACACTCACAGAATAACAAGGGAAGAGATAGCAGGTGGGATGCAACAACAGACATAATGAGACAAGGAAGTAAACTCGAGACACAGAGAACAAACATCACCAACATAAAACAGGAAGTCACAACCGAACACGGATTAAGCTGAGTCTGGGCAAGACAGCGGGAGTAGACTTGGGCAACAATGAAAGACAAAGGAGGGCAGAAACAAGACAGAAAGAGAGCAATCAGAAAAGTTTTCAGTGAATGCTGCTAAAACTTTGCGAGAGGTGTAGAGTCGGCTCGTCTTAACAATCCATGAAAAGTTGCCTTACGTCCACCAGGGGTCCATCACGGCCGACTTTATTTATTGGTTTTTTTGGATATATATTGAGAAAAAGCGTGTAGTGATTTCACGTTTACATTTCACATCTGTCTTTCTTGCAAACTTCATAAGAAAGCAAAATGAAAATGTACAAAATACAAAACTATTCCCTTACAGAGTGTGCTGAGGTCTGTCCTCTCAGAGTGCTGCTTGTTTTTAATTTTTATTTGTGGATGCGGTTTGGACAACATGCAGTGAGATCCCACTTTGCTGCCCCCATATTTCTATTTGTGAGCCACAGGCCTGCTGATATGCGTCAAAATACACTCATGACGAATCAGCTCATTGTGACAAAACCTTCACTTCAACTGAATTAATGCATTTATTTATTTATTTATTTATGTGTTTTTTTAGGTAAGCCCAAGCAGAAGGTGATGGGTAAGGCTGTAAAGACCCCATCTCTGACCTGGATGGAGTCCTTGCCCCCGCCTCCGCCTATAGAAGAGCTGGGGCAGTGTGAGCAGGATGACGAACTTCCAGAGAACATGGACCTAGGGTGAGTCCCAGCGCCGTCGCCTCCTCAGATGCACATCTCTCTGAATTATTATGACACTGTTGTATCATCACTTAGACTTAGTGTCACCTCTAACAGCTGCATTAAGTATAAAAGCCAGCATTGCTCTTAAGGCCCTGCCTTTAACAACTCAATTATCTCAGCCTTGGTCAACTGCTTGAGTGATTTAGCTTTTTCCCCCACCCAGGAAATGTAATTAGCCATGTTCACCCTTAGCACTTGAGCTCTGTAGCCTCATAGCAAAACTACCCTTCAGCATGGCTCTCATAGCTGCAGTAGCACTCAAGTGGAAGCTTAGCCTCCTGTAGTTTTGCCGTTGGCAAGGCCTCCTAACTTGAAAGAACATCATTAATCTTTAAATAGCCTCTTAGCTAGTTGGATTTAAAGGTATCGCTGAGTAAACAGGCTGTTCTTCGACAATAATTATACAACACATCGAGGTGTGGAGCCACACGTGGCCTCGCTGAGCTATAATCCACTTCACTGTGTATCTAGATCGGAGGAGGAATGGTGTCCACCCCTCCCAGAGAGGACCTACCTGATGGAAGGCTGTGAGGACAGACCTTCCCCTCCCCAGAGGAACAACGCTTCCTCTCCAGCCACTTCCTACAGTCACCAGTCAACCGCCACGCTCACTCCATCGCCCCACGAGGAGCCCCAGGCCCACCTCGACCTCCCCCGTCAGAACCAATCAAACAGCCAGCAGTCGTCACGGTACGTGCTTAATGTATTTTCTAAAGGTTGTGTCCACTTGACTGCGCTGTGTCAATGTGTTTAAGTTCAGCAAATGTGCTGACACGGTATCATAACACATGTTTCTAGTCACAGTCCGGCTGTTTCGGTGGAAGGTGATTTCTCTGCTAACCACAGCTCAGTTCACTAAGGAACACATTCTCTTCTCAGTAGAATTCACAACTGCACATAAGCAGCCTAGCTAAATTGAGTGCTGTTGTCAGATGTGACAGACAGAATAAAATGACAAAAATCTCTTGTTTAGCTGTATAGTAGACCTGACTCCTAAACATGCACCTCCATGACAAGATTTAGCTTATGCTTCAGTTTATTTTTGGCTCCAGTAACACGTTGCCCTCCCTCACTTCCCAAAGCAGAAGGTTACCCTGCGGACCCATGCCAGTTCCCCAGGCACCGAGCCCGTCGCTCGCCCAGTCCAACCCCAGCCTCTCCGGCCAACAGCATCACAGCTCATCAGAGGTTGGCATGCTGCAGTGCCAGAGTCCTGCCCATCGCTGCCTCCAGAGCCAGGGGCCAGCTCTGAATGAAGACAGCATCAGCATGACCACACCGGGTAAAGTGGCTGACGTGCACACGCATGCAGAATACAGAGTAGCAGCACCAATCCTGAAATCTGATTTAAAGTTGATTTACTGTTGTGTGAGTAATCCTTCTGCATCGTCTCCTCGCTGTTGAGTATTTATCCCTTTTCACCCACAGTGCACAGCCGCTCCTCCCCCGCTGATACAAGTACTCCACCTAACCAAAAATCTAGAGTGAAAAAAAAAGTGTCCAAGACTTCAGCTTACAGAAGAGACATACAAGGAGGTGGGCAGATTCAAATATGTGAATCACAGATACTGTGACTGTCTAGAGCTCTGTTAGAAAGATGATGAGAGGCTGGCATTCCTGATTATGGATGGAAATTGTAATCTCAGCTTACAGACTGTGTTTTTTTATAAGTCATATGTTTACTGGATAAGCATGATTATTATCATTGGACATGAAAATAATAATCTGAAATTGCAGTGCACTGTGACTCCATAACCTTGGAAGCATCGAGAACCAGAGCTTGCATCTTAAGAAATTCATAATATTTTCAATTTCCACTTTTTCTAAAGGAAATCAAGACTGTGAGTCTCTTTGCTTTTCTAAATTAGCAAAGAAAACAAAAAGAGAAATAATAAAAAGCTTTCATTTTTTGGAAACTAAGAAAACTGTTATTTTTACAGGAGCCTGACAATGAAAATGGAAAGTTCCTTCTTAAAGTTTAAATGCTCCTTCCCTTTAACTCTTTTTTTAGACCTGCCCCCTCCTCCAGAACCACCCCCAGAAGAGGACAGGTTAAAGGACCCCCAGGGGTGCATGGAGGCCAACAGTGTGACAAACGGCACCCTGTCCTCCCTGGAGAGGACTGAATATAGCATTAATAGCCAGCAGCGAAAAGGCTCGGGACAGAGACACATTGACAGTAAGTGTGTTATATTTCAGCCATAATGCAGTTTAAGGTTAGACAAATCAAATTTAGGACAGAGTGTGTGGGCTCTCTTGGAAATGTTGTCCGGAAGAAAAGGCAGCACTTATGCGCTCGGCTGACGAAGCCTCTTCCACGTAGTCATGCACCATGGCCCACTGCTGCACTGCAGTGTTACACGGGAGAGTGAAACGGGTCTGTTTGCAACATGTCATTCTTTATAAATGACTTTGCAAAATAACCCTGAAGCAAGCTCTCCCGGCCACAGTGAAAAACAAAAGGCATGGCTCTGAGAATCTAAAAATCCTGCAGTGTGTATCCCTCACAGAATACCATGTGAAAACTCAATATTCTTCGAGTACTCTTCCATGTGTGGTTATTGAATTCATTTGGATGGAAATGTATTCAGTTTAATTCAGTTTTTTTTTTTTACATAGCACCAAATCACAACTACAGTTGCCTCAAGGTGCTTTATATCATAAGGTAAAAACCCTACAGTGATAAAGTGAAAATAGAGAAAACCCCAACAATTAAATGACCCCCCCCCCCATGAGCAAACACTTTGGCAACAGTGGGAAGGAAAAACTCCCTTTTAACAGGAAGAATCCTCAAGCAGAATGAGGCTCAAGGAGGGGCAGCCATCTGCATTGACCATTCTTCTTGTTTCCTACACTTCTGTACCATTAATTCATTAATGTAGAATTCCCTCGCAGCTGCTCTATTCCCATGTTGTTGCAATATATTAATGACTAACCTCGTATTGTGGATGGATTATCGCAGTTGGTCTCCTGACTGAAGTTTGGTCCGTTTACAGCAGGGGTCTCGAACTCCAGGCCTCGAGGACCGGTGTCCTGCAGGTTTTAGATCTCCCCCTGGGTCAACACACCTGAATCAAATGATTAGTTCATTCCCAGGCCTCTGGAGAACTACAAGACATGTTAAGGAGCTAATTTAGCCATTTATATCAGCTGTGATGGATCAAGAACACATCTGAAACCTGCAGGACACCGGCCCTCGAGGCCTGGAGTTCGAGACCCCTGGTTTACAGCATCCTGCCATGCGATTGCATTTGTCCCTAACCATCAGGAACCCTCACGTAAACGTTTATCGAGTGGAAAAAAGTTAGCATTCAACCCCCCAGCTTCACTGTGTTATGCTAACATAGCTGTGTCGCTAGTGATCACATAGCACATCATTATATACCAGCGGATTATAAGGTGCACTGTCGATTTTTGAGAAAATAGTGCGGAAAATACAGTAGTTAGTAAAAAGTGAGTGAAGAAGACAAAAACACTTGGTGCATCATGGAAATATCCCAGCAGCCTGGACCTATTGCAGCGTAACTAAGGGGGGATTTAGGGTCACCTGATCCAGCCCTAACTATAAGCTTTATTTAAAATTAAAGTTTTAAGCCTAATCTTAGAGAGAGGGGCCTGGAAGCTGAAGGATCTGCCTGTTATTCTACTCTAGAAACCACAAGTAAACCAGAGGTCTGAGAGTGAAGTGAAGCTGAGAGACAAAACTAAGGCATAAAATTAATAAGATTACATCTGAAAAAGTGTTGTCCAGATCAGCTGCGAAATGTCCTAATGCACCTTTATTTTCTCATTCGCATCTGTCTCTCCAGATGAGGAGATGATGCTGTACAGCAGTAAGGCCGGTTACCTCTCCAGAGGTCAGATGTCCAGTAACTGTTCAACTACAGGAAGTTCCTCATCGAGAGGCTCCTCAGGCTCCCGGGGGATCAGTTCAGCCAGGAAACATAATGAGGTAAAATTCTGCAAAACAAACAGTTATATGGTTTTGTGCACCCCTAATGGTTTTAATTATTGATTAGTTTATATAGATATGAGTATGAGTGCAAAGCCTCTTCCTGCCACGGAGGTTTATGGGATTTAGTTTTATCTACAAATCATTACTTGTGCTCCATAAACACAGAATCTACAGTATGTGAAGGCACTTCAGCGAGAGCTTCTACACTCCCCTCCACACACTCAAACGTCGTGCTCTCAGGCCCATTCATACTGATCTGCCACTACCATTTGCTTCAAAACCTTTACAGTAAGAAACAATGTTAAGCCTACACACCCACTGCTCTCACTGGAGTGCACTTCTGAGGGCACACTTAACTGTGGGAGCGCTCTTTTAAATGCACCCCCTGCAGGCTCCCTTGCATCGTGCCAGTGTCTTTTATGGTGGAGCACGCTGTGCCAGCAGAATGGAAAGCTCTGAAGGGAATTTGTGCTCGTGAGGGAACTCTTACAATGTTTGACATTACTGTAGGTAGGCAGCAAGCTGGGTAACCCAACAGGAGCCTAATCCAAAGTGATGGAACTCTTTAAAGTTAAATTCAAATTGTATGTAAATTCAGTTTGTAATCTGTGTTTTGCATTAACTGCATGGGAAAAAAACTTGAGTTGAGTTAATTAATTTCATCCAGGCACAATGTTGAAAAGGAGAAAAGGATCAGGGCAAATATTTTCTTCTATGTAATTAAATGGATAAAATAGCTTTCAGACACAACTGTAAACGGACTCTGGTTACTTTTAAAAATTCAGTGTTAACCTACATAGGTTTATAAGACATGGTTAGTGCAGCAGCTTTGATGCATTCTTTTAATGCTGTCGCTGTTAAGCTTACAGCTGTAACCCGAGGCATCACTATAAAGCTGCATGTGTGAGGAAACAGAAAGGATGGCCCTGTCACGGGTCACTTCTCAGTGCACATCAGACACGAGTGTCGCAAAGCAACTTGTAAAAGGGACACACATGCACAATCACTCTTTTCTCTCGCCGCACACAAACACACACACACACACAAAGGTCCCTTATATTCCCCTCCACCACCTCGGTGGAGAACTAAAGAACACCTCACCCCTGCTCCACGTGCCCCTAACTGACCCACACTGACCTTTTTCACACCTTCCCAGGCACATGAAAGCACCATCCTCCTTTGCAATAAAGTTACAGGAAGCCTGGATTAGGTTACCTCTTCCTCATGGGGTGTTATTGCCTGCTTATCACGTAGCCTTTGATCCAGGCGGCCAGTCTCGGACGTTCGACGGAAGGGCAGCAGATGTCCTCAAGCCTGTTAAAAAATGCTCTGAGGCAAGGAACTAAATAAACCACTGTTACAGTGGCATTAGAGAGGCTTGTATGAAAGTCTGAGACACATAGAGGCATAAAGAACAGAGACACGTGGAACTTTTTTCATATTTTTTTTTTATATAGCAGGACTTGTTAAATTCTCAGCCCTGTAAGTCATCTGCATTATAACTGAACAAATCAACTCACAGAGGGCTACCCGAGACCTGTTTGTTTCATCTTTTTATAGGTAGCGACAGAAATGCCACTGTTCACTCTTTTCTTTTTCATTTAGCCTGCATGCTAAGCATAAACAGAACTGTGCAAAGGATCCAGGCACATGATGGAGTCACCCTGGGACTGTGTGAGGACAGGCAGAAGACACAGTGCACTGAGGACACACCGATTTTTCCATTTACTGCACTTTGTATTAAGTTAATTAGATTTTTTTTTTTTAAGTATCCTCACTTTTGATTCTCTTTAAACAATTTTTCTGAATACAGAATAATGACAATCAAAATGCAGCGATCCTCAAAAGCAGTGCTTTTATATGTGTTTAATATGGGGAGCCTAGTCTGTTCAAACCTAGTTCACATGATTGTTTGTACAGCATTTTGGTCAACCTGTACTTTTTTAAAATGTGCTTATAAATACATTGATAGTCAGTAAAATGCACTATATAGATGAAAGACTGCCTCAGACGAGCTGTTTTACCTTCCTCTGCCCTTTGAGCTGATTTTCTTCTGATTGGCTGCTCGCCGGCTTTTGGTTTACACAGAGTACTTACACATTAGCATCCATAACTGTATTAATATACTGTATATATGATTGAAAAAAATAAGGAAATACGTTTTAGATCCACTTGGTGAGGATCCGCTTGTAGTAGCAACTTTACTGTGATCAGCTGAAAGCTTTATTTTCACATTAAAAGATGAGTATTAAACATTGCATCAAATTATTTGCAACACTCGCGGTTCAGATTGCATGTGATACTGCAGAGCTTCCAGAAACTGATTTCAGCATCCTCCGCTACATCGTGGAAATGTCGAGAAGTCACTTAACTTCCTGTTAGGTGGTGCTGACTCAAAATTTACAAGATAGGTGATTACTGCAGAAATGTGGCTCAGATTGAGAGGAAATTGGCTGAAGTTCTTCACCCTGACAGCTAAACAGTCTTGATAAAAACTGATTCAATCTTCATGGATTGATTCTATTGGCCCTTTATACCAATGTGAGCTGCTAGCTCATCGGTGTTCTGTGAGACTGATTGTTTAAGGGACTGATTTTATATTTCTCTCTTTCAGGAATTAAGATAAAGAAATTCTATCAGTGTACCTTCGATGATTCGATCACCCTCCTGCTCCCCACCCATCTTTCCACTGTGGAGACAATAAGCTGAACAAGACATGGAGCGTAGGGTTTCAGGAATCTAGACTCAAACCTGTGTTATTGCTGTAAACAGACTTTACTTTTTGTTTTATTTTTTTGGTTTTACTCTGATTATTTATGAGCCACTCGGATCCCTCCTCACCTTTGGTTTGTAAATACCTGTGTCTGTATTTTGTGAGCTCTGGATACAGGGGTAAAAGATGTATATTGTATTTATGACGATTAAAAAAAAAAACACAAACGTAAAAAAAAGTCTGATATTAAAAAAAACAACAAAAAAAAAGTCTTCTTGAATGTGCCAACTTTTTTCTCAAAACGTATACTTTTTGGAAAAGCATTACCTACTGTTGCACTCTTGTTGTGATGGCAAAACAACAGAAAATATGAAGCACAAAGTGTGTTTTCTGGTCGAGAAAGGGCGGGGGTCAGAAAAACCAAAACGAGCTGGGTCTCGCTCCCAGATGGACGTCTCCGCCCCCCAGCGCTTCCCCCACCGGGATCCCTGCTGCCATGTTGTCCGCTACGAATGTCATATTTTTCTATGTTTCTTCTGCTTTCTCTGCTGCAAAGTGTCGCACTCTGCCAGCAGACAGACAGACAGGCTTTATGAAAGTTTGATTGTAATCCCTCCGCTTCCCCTCTTGTCTGTCTGAGAGGCTGTTTGCTGCATTTGTCAGATGAAATGTCCATATACTCCCTCCAAAACAAACAAACAAACAAAAAATGTCTGTGGACTGACTTTTTTGTACTCTTGTTGTTTTGTAAATGTACAGTAAAATACATTTGATGATCTCTCTCTGTACTCATTCTTTTTTCAGAAAGCATAAACAGAGCATGCATGTCTTTAGCTTTGGTGTGTTTTTTACCTGACTTGCATTACTGTGGCACAGTTGCAATTAGCCTCAGTCAGTCGGTGGCTTTTTAAAAACGTTATATCAGCGAAATTAAGACTTTTTGTCTGCATTTTAGCTGCGTGTGTGTGCGCGTGTGTTGGAATTTTGTGTATTGTTGCAGTGAATGACAAAGTTACCATAACTGAAGGTAAGTTCTGTCTCACACCCTCTCGATTTCTGAAAGGTTGTCACATTTATTTTTATTATTTATTAACCGTGCTTCGTAACTGATCAGTTATGAATCACAAGTTATAAAAATTTGATGCAAACTGGCATCATAATCCTCCACAGAGATTATAAGAGCTCTATAATATTTATCAGATGAAATCCTCCCACTCAGTCAGTAAGAGCTCCAGTGCCATAAAGCCAAGTTCAGCAACATTCAGCACTGTGGATAAAAACCTTTGAAAATAATATTTTTAAATATGATGTAATGCCACGTTACCACGACATCACGACCTGGAATCTCAGGTCTAAATGAACATCTATAACAATGTGCATGACTTCACCGAAACAACAACCCTCAACGTAAATCCTTTCATCAGACTAATAATTTGGGCCTGTTGGTACCAGTTAAGCCTCATTTAAATGCCACAACATACCCGAGTGTTTTTGCTGATGTTCCTTTACAACCACTCTACCAATCTCACACATTTCTGGTTTCTTAACTATGATAATTAGTTCACTGTACTCAAATAGGCTCCACTGTCACTAGCGGGAGTGGGAGGTCTAAACTCAAATCATGATGCATCTGCAGTAAGTGTGTAAAGTTATCATAGACATATTTTGATGAAACCTCTGAGGAAGGTTTGAAGGATCTTGTTTAATCTATACACTGAATATCGAACGCAGCTGTAAAAGCAAACGGATCCAAAGTGATATGAGCCAAGTGAACCTAATGAAATGCCTGGTTAGTCTAACTCCTGCATATAACTGTATATAGGATGTATGTTACCCATTGGTATATGGACTACAGATTTTGAAGCGTACGTATTCGTGCTGTGGGAACTGTCATGTTTTTTATTTTCCTTTTTAAGGTGATCGTAGAGGATAGAGTGCTAAATTATGAGCCAATACTAGCATTCTTTTTAGGAAGGCTGCTCCTTCTTGCAGGCATCTTTGCCACTTAACAAGATAAAGTCACAAGGAAGCTGGAGCCTAGATATTATAGGGCTAGAGGCAGGATACACCCTGGACAAGTTGCTATCCATTTTTTTGTGTCAGGCTGTAAACATGTCTTATAATGCTGTAAATTTGGACATTTTAATATTAGAGTCTATATAGATTGGCTCACTTTTGGAGACTTTTGGCACTATTGTGTTGGCTCTGTTTGATGTTTGAGGGACATGACAACCATCCATCTCTTTCCACATATCCAATTCACGGTTGGGAGTGGGCTGGAGCCTATCCCAGCTGTAACAGGGTGAGGGGTACACACTGGGCAGATCAACAATCTGTCACAAGGCTAAGAAAGAAATACAGACAACAATTCACACGTACGGCCAATTTAGAATTACCAATTCAACTAACCCCACTGATTGCACGTCTTTGGATTGTGGGCAGAACCCACACATGGAGAAGAACATGCAGAGGTCAGACAGAGATGGTAGCTCAGAAGTTAGACTACTACTAATTAAAAATTTGGTTATTCGGTTCCTTGTGAGAAGATATACACTACCGGCCAAAAGTTTTATAACAACCTAATTTTTCCATGTATTTATTGCATTTCAAGTACAATTAATAGCTTGAAATGGTTCAAAGATACGTGGTAAACTGTCAGAGGTTAAAAAAGAAAATTAAGGTTAACCAAAACCAAAAGAAATAATGTACATTTCAGAATTATACAAAAAGGCCTTCAGGGAACATATAATGGGTTAACAATTTAAAGCTGTTCTGCAGCAATGGATGTTGATCTAGTCTTAAAAGCTGGTGCTACTGATTCGTACAGGTGTTTCAACTTTTCTGGATTACTTACAACCCCCTCTGTCTGCATAAAAGCAGTGCTGGCACACATTGTGGTACCATACCCTCGTGAGCATCAGTTGAACAATATTGTACTGCAAAAAGTGGTGTGTTGCTACAGAAATGGTGAGAAAAAGTCAATAACAATAGGAGAGAGACAGACCATAACACTTAAAAATGGAGGTCTTTCCTACAGAGAAATTGCAAAGAAAGTCAAGGTGTCAGTGAGTCCAGCTTCCATCACCATCAAAAGACACTCAGAAACTGCATGGGGCAAACTCTGACATCGTGAACTGGACAGAGGAGTGAAAGCAAAGAAACCTACCAGAGACACACATTTATGGGAACTTCTGCAACAGATATGGAAGAACTTTCTGAAGAACATTTGATTTCTATTGTAGAAAGAAGGCCACGGGTGTCTTCAGCTGTTCTGAAGAGTCAAAAATTTAGAAT
>VUQR01002987.1:72433-88026 GCA_015108515.1 Hemichromis elongatus
GTGAACTGGACAGAGGAGTGAAAGCAAAGAAACCTACCAGAGACACACATTTATGGGAACTTCTGCAACAGATATGGAAGAACTTTCTGAAGAACATTTGATTTCTATTGTAGAAAGAATGATACGAGTGTTCAGCTGTTATAAATGCCAAAGATGGCTACTTTGATAAGTCAAAGGTTTAGAATAGATTTTGGTTTATAATTGATTCCATGATTTATTCGTTTTACTCTAATTACTTATTTGTATTATTCTTTCATTTCAGAGTGCAATGATACATTAAAATGCATAATTTTCAATTAAAAAAAATAGAAAAATTGGATTGTTCTAAAACTTTGAATCTGTAATGTATGCGAACTAATCCATTTACCATAAAAAGCAAAACAAATCACCCCTGTTAGTGTAAGGCTGCGTCCATGCTGCTCACTTGACAAACAACAACAATGTTTCCTGTTTCCCCACATGCCATTTCCACTCTTGGGGATGTGCACAAAAAACAATTGCCATCCATGGAAGACCACTCTCACGCCTTTTTAAACTTCTTGAGATCTGCTCCTAATGTCTTGGTGTCTGATAGCATAAGACACAGTTTGGAGCTGATTTTAAGGGGACCACTGCGAGAACAAAGAAGGGAAATAAAATCGTGATGGCCACAATGGACTCCTTTCAGGGGCTGCTTAAAGGAGATTCTGCTGGGACACGCGTGATGGTGTGAAGTTTTGAAAAGATCTTTTAACGATAGTAAAGGTAATGTTCTTAGTTTTCCAGCCTTTCTCTGGTATTTCACTGCCATTCTTATGGGATTTCCCCGAATGTGCAGCACATTCAAGTACAATTCTTGACATACAGAAAGTAATCAATACAACGAAGGCTGAAAATTATTTACTTTGGTGCAAACTTCTAAAAGCAGGCATCATCTAAGCATGCAGTCTTTAACTCCCCATCCAGCCTTTCCAGCTACGACATGAATAAATAAACAAAAGCTCTTGCTTACTGCTGAAGTTCTGCTTGCTTCTCTTTCTCCTAATGCCTCGTTCTTTCTCCAGCTTCACAGTGCATTGCACCTGGGTGAATACTGTACACGCCAAAGAGCATGAAATTGGCCAAATTCACTTCTCGGAGAGTTTAGCACACACTCTCTCTTCTGTCCACCGGAGACAAGGCATGCATTACCCTCCACTGCTCTACAGATGCTCGCTGTGTCTTGGCATCACGGCCTCACAGGCTCAGGCGCACATGAATAACTAGGGGTACGCTTCCTCTTTCAATGCTCTAACTGAATGGAGCGCGATAAGATGCTGCAGCACAGCTTTGTTGCCTTTCACAGATAAAGATGCTGGAGGTGGAAACCAAGTGAATACTTTAAGAAATTTTCTTATACATGAAGGACGAGCTTAAACTTGATAAATGTGTTGGTGTTTGCCTGGCAAAAACTGCAATAACCCACACACGGTTACAGTGTATTCTTGTGAGCAATGCACACAGCCTTAGGCGGACATATTGTGGGTGCTAAATTGATTTTTCCATGCTTATTAAGATGGGATTCTCAACAGGCTTTTTTTCATGATGGCCTTAGTTACATAAAAAATGGATTTGATTCACCAAAATATAGATTTCTGAAGCTTCTGTTTTAGATTGTGCTGAAGGACTTACGTAAATCAGATTTAGACCTGATTTTGCAGAGCAGAGCAGCTGTACAGAAAGACTACAGGTGAAATGCATCCGGTCTGGTGAGGCGGGCTGTAAGAGAAATTCTGAAAAAGAAAAAAAAATGCCCTCACCATTTTGAGGTTGCGTGCAATAAATATTATTACATTTTTAATTACGTAAGAAGTCATTGCCACATTCCCTCAAATGGTTCTCCTAAATCCATTCCCCTTGCATGTTGTATATGTTTCACTGGCATGTCATGCTTTGTGTGTGTATGCATGTGTTTAAATCAAGATGTATAAATACCAGTAACTTAAAAACTTTTGACAGAATTGTAAAATAATATCTGTCCAGCAGTTTGTAGGTTCTCAAATGTCCATAAACAGGACAGTGAAAGGGACTGCATGGGGGCTTTCTCAAAAGCTGGGCATCATTTTATATAACAAACAAATTATGGTTATTTAAAAGTGCTAAGACTGTCACAAGCCATAGGTAAAACAGACCGTGTAGAGTGTGGAGAAAAGGAGCCAACATGGAGACGCTGGATGCACAAAAAACGAGCTGTTTATTTATGCCGTTGAAAAAGTTCAACAGAAAAAAATGATTTCCAAAAAGAAACAAAAACGACAAAGTCCAAAAGAGAATGGTAAATGAAGCTAAAGCACAGGGATACACATGGGAATGAAAACAGACGCTCTGACAAAGACTAAGGACTAATATTTAAATCCTTCTACTCACAGTAGTCTTCAGTAGTCATGTATCACCAACCACATCTGAGAGCACTTCACACTCAGACTCGTGGTTCCTCGGGTATTTAAAAGTAGAATGGGAGAGAGAGCCTTCAGCTTTCAGGCCTCTCTTCTGTGAAATCAGCTCCCAGTTTAGCTCCAGGAGATGGACACCCTCTCTACTTTTAAGAATATGCTTAAAACTTTGCTTTTTGATTAGAAGGAATAGGCTGCTGGGTGCTTTCCATGATCCACTCACTCTTCCTTTTTCAATTATTATGTGTTTATACACCAATCTGCATTTAATCATCGATTATTATTCATCTCTGGCTCTCCTGACAGTGTATCTTGTGGCTGTAGCTCAGGTGGTAGAACAGTTCACCTACTAACTGGAAGGTTGGTGGTCGATCCCAGTCTGCTCCAGTCTGCATGCGCAAGATACTAAGCTCAAGTTGCTCTCAGACGTGTGAATGTGAGTGTGTGAATGTTAGATAGGAAGCATTTAGCTACAGCGCAGAAGAAAGTGTTCGACCGCGGTTCAGGGGGTTGGAACGCTCATCTTGTAACCGGAAGGTTGCCGGTTTGATCCCCCAGCTCTCTGTCCTGGTCGTTGTGTCCTTGGGCAAGACACTTTACCCTACCGCCTACTGGTGTTGGCGATATAGCAGCCTCGCCTCTGTCAGTCTGCCCCAGGGCAGCTGTGGCTTCAACTGTAGCCTCCACCAGTGTGTGAATGAATAGTGGAATTGTAAAGCGCTATATAAATGCAATCCATTACTATTGTGTAAAACACTTTGAGTGCTCAGAGTAGAAAAGCGCTGTATAAGAACCAGTCCATTTACCATGTCTCCCTCCCATCACCCTCAGCAGGTGGCTGCCCCTCCCTGGGCCTGGTTTCTTCAAGTCAATTCAATTTTATTCATATAGCGCCAGATCACAACAACAGTCGCCTCAAGGTGCTTTATATCGTACAATAGTACACACAGAGAAAACCCAACAATCATATGACCCCCTATGAGCAAGCACTTTGGCAACAGTGGGAAGGAAAAACTCCCTTTTAACAGGAAGAAACCTCCGGCAGAACCAGGCTCAGGGAGGGGCGGGGCCATCTGCTGCGACCGGTTGGGGTGAGAGAAGTAAAGAACAGGATAAAGACATGCTGTGGAAGAGAGACAGAGATTAGTAACGGGACACAAAAGCAGATGAAGAGAGAGGACCCCGCGGTGACAGTACTACTCCCAAAATAATGAAAAATGTTTGTATTTCTGGAACTTTGGAATCTACTTTTTAGTTTAGTTAGAGAATGATTTGCTAATGAAAGAAAAAAGTAGAAGCTTCTAATCAAACAACATTTTCATGCTGAATGTCATCAGCAACATAGACCTGTGTTCATACTGACATGGCACCGCTAACAAAAGTGGAAACCTGAAACTTTTGTATCATAATGAACTGATTTCATAAATGCAGTCTTCATGTCCCGGCGATCACTGAAATTTTAATTCATTTAGATAATGCTACAAAACAGCTGCCCATATAAATGCCTGATTAATTACACAATGGCTAATGAGTTGCTTTAAAAATGATTTATACCAAAGTATCTTCATGGTGGTTCCAGTGTATACACACATACACATATATACAGTTAAAGCTAGCTTTTTTTTTTTGCCAGTTAAAATTATGAATGGTCATATTTAAAGCAATATTAACTATTATAGCCACGATGTCCTGTAATACCCATCTCTAGTATCTGCTGAAACATTAAACATCGTCCCTCTCCTCCCTTTCTTTAAACTCTCCTTTTAATATAAGTACAGCCACCCGGCTGTGGGTCAGCAGAAACTGCTTGCTCAAACAATTCATGCAGTAGTTTTTGTTTGATGTGTGATTTTCCCTCAAAGAATTAAGGGTATGGGTTTTAACAGGCAGTGAATGGGCTGTTTGGTACTCCTGCAGCATTACTCTCACCAGAGAGGAGACTTTGTCTATGTCATCATTAAGATTTTTGACATGCTCACGCAGAGATTGAGAGGGATTAGATGTTCTGCCCAATCAAACTATTTCTTTATATCTTTTTCATGCAACTTTTTTAAATGACTGGAAACTGGCTGCCTCAGTGATAAACCCGGTTGTCTAAATTTGTCCTCTAAACGCTTCAACTGGATGCTTTTGTTTGCAGTTTGTTAGCTTTCATTACTTCTTACACAACCAAGCTTGTAGAATGAAAAAGCAACAGAGAGCAAAGGACAGCCGCAGATAAGAAGAAGATTTACGTTACTGACCTTCTGCTATGTACTGACCTTCTTCCACTCCCCCAGACTCCCCTCCATCCTCTCATCCTTCCCTTCTTTCTCTCTTCCTCTACTATAAATCACCTCACTCATTCATTAGGTCAGTGTCAGAGCTGTAACGCCCACTGAGCCCGAAGGAAGAAGGGCCGGCTGCCCGAGAGCACAGAGGCACAGACTGAAGGAGGAAGGATAAAAAGAAAGGGGATGGCGTCGTTTAAAGCCGCATTCCCACCCTTCACAATGCAACACACCAATTTCCATGTTAATTTGCTTTGTGACAGCAGAGATGGATGTTAGTGACTCGCTGGCTGATAGAAGAGGTAAAATGAAGCTATTAAGGAGGCTGCTAGTTCACTGAAAGTAGGACGTGTGTGTTGTTTGTATATGTGAGAGAACACTCAACATTTAGGGGAAGTTGCAAAATGATCAATATTTCAGCCCCCATGTATTTTTTAACCATATAACTGTTTATACATCAAATTTTCACACAGACTCACTATACCAGACAAAACACCAAGACATGGGAAATGGCACAAAAGAAAGAAAAAAGGAATAAAAGCCGTGAGCTATTTTTTTCTATTTTTCTCATGACGTTATGGATATGAAGGTTTTAGAGGACGCAGCAAAAAAAACATCATAAAAACACAATTCACGGGGCAGAACGATCCTCAGTCTGGCCTCAAAGTAAATATGAAAAAGTGGATGCAAGTGTTGTTGTTGTACTGTACAGCAGTTTTGAAAGTGAGGAAATATGTCAGCGAGGGTACTCGCAAAGACAGAAATGTGTGCGTGTGTGCACGCGAGTGTAGCAGTGTGAGTGACGGGAGCAATCTTGAAGCACACCGCCCATATGGCTGCCATTGATTTCCAGTTAATTGAACGATTACCACTTTAGCATGCACCACCACAGCCAACCTCTGCTGTCAATCAGCGTGAGCGCGTCGCTGCCACCTGAGCTGCTGTACGTGTGCGACAGCGAGAGCGGGTTTACACCGCGCACGTGCAAACACTGTTGCTGGTGTGTGCGTGTTGCCCCAGGCGCACGCTGCTTATGAAAGGCAGTGTGAAATCAATATGCTGTGAGCGTGCTGTATGTTTTGAAAATGTACTTTTGGTGATTACTGTGCCAGTATTAGAACTGTGCCTATTTTCTCCTTACGTTATTATTCCATTTATCTTATCCTATTCCGGTGTTTTTTCTCAATTTTTGCTTCTCCAACTTTGCACTGTCCTTTCTGCTGTAACAAAAACAAATTTCCCACACGTGGGACTAATTCAGGTTATTTTATCTTATTTGTGTTGTGTGTACATTCTCTTTTACTGTCCTGTTTTTTTATGACTGTAAATAATTCTTGTTTCCCTATGGATCAATAAAGCTCCACTGTATTGTTTAAGGTCTCAGTCCTGTAGCTGGATCCAAATGTAGCTATGGATTCAAACTGAGGATTTGGACATAATGTGGTAAAACAAATGAGATGGACACAAATGGTAGTCTCATGTCCCATGATGCTTGATAGACAGCTAGAGTAAAAAAAAAATAGAAATCCAGGAAATAATACTCTGCCTGTGTCTACAGGTCTGGTCTTAGAATGGCAATTATCCATTTGTTAAAATAATATAACAGACACGGAAGGGATACTGTAAATCTACGTGTGTGTCTGTGCGTGTGTATGGTTACAGGACATGTCTAATATGGGTCATTGGTTTGCTGACATGCTATATAAAGCTGGTATTTTGACATGGGCCAAAATCTGTGATGCACAAATCCCGAAGGCTGTGTGTCTGTGTGTGAGTGTGAGCTAATAAGACAAGAACACATACAGTAGGGTTTGATTCATTACTATGTAAGTAGTGTGTGGTCTGTTCTACCAGGAAATGCGTGCCTGCCCGTGTCTGTGTGTGTGTGTGTGTGCGCGCTGCTCAGTGGAGCTGGGGGCTTCATGTAGAAAACATATGGTCTTTAGAGAAGGAGACAGATGAAGGATAATCCCTTTGGCAGTCTAGCGCGCGCGCACACACACACACACACACACACACACACAATCTAGTACTGCATATATGTGCTTTGTGAGTTTAACACTGTTTAAAGCTCGGCCCTTAGCAGTCTGCTTTTTGTCTTAATTACTTGTTTTTTCAGCCTGCTTTAGCTTGCTGCTCTGCTGCACTTTATCTGACAGTAAATCAAGCAGGCTGACATGAGAAGAGCTCCAGCTTCCTCCTTTTAGATGTTTGGATGGGAATAAAGAGCCTTCCCCATTCTTTGCATAAAGGAAACACTATAAATGACCCCTGTGCTAACTTATGCCCTACACCTTTTTTCTTCCCTCCAGTAGTTATGGACTGTTTTTCTTATATTTTTAAATACCCCACACATTAATTCTGATCCCTATGCAGTTGCTACTGTGCAGCTTAGAAATGGAACAGACAGCAAAGCGGCTCTTCGCTCTCCCCAGGCCCAGTTTGAGTTGACCAGGGCAACACAGATAAGAGGCGTGGGTTACTTTTAGAGAGAAAACAAACAAATAAAAAGAGCACGCTGTGCTTTGTGGCTCCATTGACTCATCCTGAACTCAAAGTCGTTGAGGAAATCAGATTTAATGAAGAAGGCTCACAGCTTCTCCTCCTTATCAGCTTAGGTGAACTTTGACTCAAACAAGTCGAAATGCTGCAACATAATTCTCATAATCTCCAAGGAGACAGGAAGTGTGAAAGAGTCACAAATTTCACTCTTCCTGTTCCCGTCTAAACACAGACATATTAAGCTTTAATTATTCTCTTTGTAATTAGAAGCCAATATCAGGTAGAGCAGCATTATTGGTTACAAACAAACAGATGAGTTCTATACATCACCCTTCCTGCTCTCCACAGCTATGAAGAACAACAGGAGGTCAATTAAAAATCCAGCCCACAGGCCAAAGAGGGGCAGTGTAAAGATACGCCTCGGGTGAGCCAGCTCACACTCGGGCTGCTCACATTTCTGAGGACTAAGAACCGATTTATGGAGCCGACACATGATTGAGGACATGCGCCCATCAACAATTTTAGTGTCTGTAATGTGCCTGTGAACAGGAATCAATGAGGGGAGCAATAAGCAGAATCAATGTTGGTGTTGATATTAATGCAATTTCATCAATATACTATTTAAAGAGCATATGAAGATCAGTGTCAAAAGAAAAGTAGCGTCAGTGAAATATTGAGTAGAAAAATTATTTTATTTCAAAACTTGTTCTTGTAGCTTTCAATCAATAAAATGATTTCATTCCAAAAAGATAAAAAAAAAAAATCTGTGATGTAACGTGAACAAAATACAAGTAAAATTCTTCTAGAATTAGTGAAATAGCTGCGCATATAAAAGAATAAACTATGCATGCAGCAGTTTGATTTGAAATACTTCTTACTGTAAAACGTTAACTTGATTAATTACTTTAAAATAACTTTGTTCCTAGTTCTGTTTCTATGACCTACAGCGTATTGCAAACAGGGTTTATAAAAACAACGATAAACTCGGAACACTGAGTGTCTTGAAATCCTTTAAATAACATTTGCTTAATATGCTGCATTTATATATACATGTTTGATCAGTGAGGGAAATCCTCTGTCTCATATGACTTCAGCACCAAATAAAATATCCTTCGAAAAATAATACAGACGTGTGCTAAGAGGGAACCTCCAGCTCAGGATTTCTGCCTAATGACTGCTTTCTGACTGTCTAGCATCCTGTCTTTGCATCTCTCTGGCCTCTTCAAAACACAGTGGGTGAGAATATCCTGAGGGAAGTATCTCATTATTGTTTCTCTAATGAGAGGAAAGGATGTGGAAAAATAAAAAAAGAGAACTTCTTTGTGGCTGTGGAAGTCATTTTAAGGATGCTACCCTGAGATACGGGGGGAGAAGCATTTAATAAACAAAGAGAGGTATGCATCTACCTGCAAAGGTGTCCCAAACATATATGAGCTATATGAGACCAAATAGGACAGCAGAGCAGAGCAGCAGAGTCCCTAACTGTTGAAGTGTCTGGTGTTTCTGCCAGGATAGTGTTCTGAGTACTGGGCCTCCATTTCCTCCATCCAGGCCATGCTCCAGTCCCACGCAGAAACAGGCTCCACTTCGCCGAATGAGTCTCCTTCTCCGCGGAAAGACGGGTACAAGGCGCTGAGGGGGGAGGCAGGCGGAGAGAAATCTAAACACAGGAGAGGACAACATGTTGACATTTCAATATGAAGTATGTGTCTGTGCGCGTGAAACTGTATTTGCCTTCGGAGAAGCAAGAGTAAACATTTCGAGCCCTCTGAGGAGCGCCTTTCATGACGATTCTCGGGGGGGTGAAAAGAACACTTCCAAGCTCCTTTGAAGCAGCCGTTTGTCCCTGAAAATAAAACTTTTCTAATTTGTTTAAGGCTCTGAAGCAATCAGAGCCAATTCACACCAACCACTTTGTGCAGTCCAGTGGTAGCAACATATTTCAAAGAGCTTGGAGCTCACGTCCAGAAAAAAAACAAAAACGACTCTGAGCTGAAGGCTTGAAGCTATACGGGCTCTGCCAATTAATGTGAGAGTGTGAAAGTGCACCAATCTGTGACAAGCCTGTTCCTGCTGTTTTCTTAGGATTAATCCACACTGTAGCCTTAAAGCTAGGTCTCCAGATAAGTGCACACACAGGTTCAGTGTACTTAACTGCACAGACTTTTTATTGGTAACAGTAAAGCAAAACATTTTACAAAAACAACTGAATACCCAGAAACATACAATAAAATGAACCCATGACCTCGTTCCATCAATGCACAAATGTTAAAAACGGGTACAGTTCTGCATGTGGTCCACGGCTTTGTACTCAAAGTAACTCAGAGTAATTGTGAGGGAACATAATCAGCTGCAGAGAAAGCACTTCAAGCGTTTTCATACTGTGTGATGCTGTGAAAATCAGCCAAGGCAGAACGCAGCCAAAAGTGAGTTTAGTGAGTGGAATAAAGCTGCGTGGACCATGAGGGAGGGCAGGGCGACTGAGGAGTTGACAAAGAGGGGAGTAGATGTCTCATCTGGAGGTTCAATCTGCTGAAAAGTCCCTAAGTGATTGCCTGGTGCCACTAGATATTAGACTGAATGAGTGTTTCTTTGCACAGGAGGCACATGGACCAAAGCAGAAAGTCTGCTCAGACACGCGTGTGCACACAGTGAGACATCAGAAACACACGAAGAAGGCCAGAGAGGATGAGCTACTTCCACAAAGCATTTTCACAAAATTGTACAAGCCTCCATACCACCTTAGGGCTGCTCTGCCTTGCACCTAGCGTCTTGCATAGAGGAAGGGCCCCATCTAGTGGGGGAAACTGGTAAGCACAACAGTGTGCTACGTGTTTGTGGTTTTGTTTGTTTTCATCCACTTTCTTACTAAAAGCAGCTCACAGCTTTGTTTATGTCACACAAAGAATCAGTGTTTCTGCACATGAAACTCTTAACCTTTGTGCTATGAGACAACAGCACATCAGCTGCAACACAAGTGCTTTTTAAATGTAATAAATTGTTTGGTCTTTGTTTATTTATCTTTGTTTTATTTTTATTAATAAATAAAACATAATATTCTAGTGGATAAAGCAGGTACCGAGGAGTCACTGGTAGCTCCGTAGTGCTACGGCTGTTATCAGAGACACGCTGTATGAATTTATGTTTCAGCATCTTTGTGTTTTGCTAACAAGTTAGGATTTAATAATTATGAAGCTGAGTGCAACGCAAACCAAACACACAAACACACTTTCTGTGCTGTGATAGCCACAAAGAACTGTGTAGCGCAACAGGTTCCATTTGTAATGTTTAATGATTGACCAGGAAATAAATAAAATGATAATACATCAGAATTTATACCATATTCACACCTACAGGCCAGAGGACACTGTTTCAGTGATGAGGATGTACACATCCTGGACAGGAAGGAACGCTGGTTTGAGCGGGAAGTCAAGGAGGCCATGTACGTAAAAAGGGAAAGAGCATCTTTGAATCGAGGAGGGGCCCTAAGGGTACGTCTGTCACTGTCTTACAATACTGTGATTGCAGCCATTCCTCAACTCTCTGTGAATGGCACTCATGGCCATTGATCAGTGGTCTTTGATTAGTAGTTGTTGATCAATGACCATGACAACTTGCATATCAATGATCAAGGAACTTAACTCCTAGCTCATTGTTCCTTCAGTGGGCTGCTTTCAGTCATTGTGCAACTGTACTGTTTATAGGGTTGGGAAACCTGCAGTCAGCTGAGACTGAAGAAGTCACTTGGATGAGTAATGAAACGTTTGTCCCACTGAAAACGTCCAGATGGACAGAATGCTAAAATGTCCTCGTTAGAGTGTGTGCGTCTGACAATTATCAAAAGCTTAAGGCATAAAGTACTATATGAACGGGTGAAGTAAAAAGTACGACATAAAATTAAGTTTGTTTATCCCTTTGTAAAAACTAGGAGCCACAGTTTATGCAGTGGCTGTGTCAGCTCTGCAACAGGCTGACTCAGGGACAGTAAGGCCTTAATGACCACCTGTTGACTCTTTGCAGTAAAAGACTTAAATAATAGTTTGTTGTAAATCTTTATAAGTGAATCATTATGGAATCCCTAAGATACGACTAAACAAAGACAAGAGCTCACATACTGCACATAGTTAAACCTCATTCATTCTCACCATCGTCTCATGAAAATGGATGTTTTTATAACATTTTTATGCCACAGCTGATTTTCCTATTTCAAAAGTGACATTTCCCCTGCTTACCTGACAAAGAGGCTCCGCTCATGCTCTCCGCCGCCATGGCCAGGAGATGAGCAAAGTTGGCACTGTCGTTAGTGTAGCAGCTGTCCACGGAGCTGATGAGGCTGGTGCGGGCACTGGACAGGTTGCTGTCCATGACCGAGCTGACCGTGTTCCACATCGAGCTGTCCCATTCGCTGTAGCAGGAAGAAGGCGAGCTCTGGCGGCAGGCACGGCGGAGACTGTTTAGTGGAGGTTCGGGCTCAGCGAAGGTGCTGTGCGCCTGAGCACAGCGGGTCGGCCCGTTGATGTAATTCAACGTCGAGGCAAAGTGGTGGGACAGGGAAGGACGCTGCTCCGGCAGGGCACTGCTGACAGAAAGGGACAGAATGGTCAGCTACAGGAACTCTGCATGTATCTGTACGCAGGCCGCATACAGAAGAAACTAAGCAGACAAGCAAGTGCTGCTCAGTGCTGACTGTAAATGGCTTCATTATCTCTTTACCTGCATCTCTCTGGTTTAGGAGTGAGCTCCAGGTATTCGGCAGCTTCCTGTGCTGTCAGCGTGCTGCCCTGTTCATTACTCTGTGACACAGAATATAATGCAGCGGACAGGTGGCTGTAGGATGGGCAGCTGTTCTTGGTGCTGGCTCCTAGATGTCCATGCGGGCCTGATGCAGGACACACTGACTGGAGAGAGCCCATGTCCATCGTTAGCTTTGTGGAACGACTCGAGCTGAGGGAGATGCAAACAGCAGACATGTTAGACCTGTGCCTTTCCCCGTCAACAACCTTTATAAATACAGGAAACCAGTGTATACATCACACTGTATAAATGGTATCACTGGGTTTTTATGCTCTCTTCTCACATTTTGTTAAAGATCAAAACACAAGCTTCACATAATATAAGATGCAGCAACTTTCTTCAATCAAAACTGAAGTCTGACTACAAATTTAACTGACAGTTTAGGGTAGTGGTTTATTTCTGAGCCAGTGAAGACAAAACAAAACAAAACAACTAATAATGAAACAGAAAACTGTCACATTTTTAAGACTCAAGGTATGATTTTAATTATATTTATGAAAATGTCAAATGGCATTAAATAGCTATGTCCGTAGTTAATAAAGTGAGCCATCACTTGTTTATAAAAAGTGTTGTTGCTCATTTATCTAATCAATTTACAAGCATATATATAAAGTGAGGTTTGCTACATGACAGAACTACAGTATATAAGAGTTCTTTTGTCTCGCTGAGGCCACCAGACACAAACACTACTCGTACTAAACTCAGCTTATTCTTTGCTGTCTTTGTACTTTTCTATACATACAGTCTGTATATACGACCAGAATAACCAGTGACACACCAGTGCATTTTCCTGTGTTGGGAAATAGAAACTAGCTTTGCATCCTGTGTTTAAACTCAGTGTTACACATATCTACAAATAGGATCCTTATCGCTGTTCTCCTTAAGTGTTTTCTCTAAAGTGGGCATTTTATGGGAGAAAAACATACTCAAAGGAAGGAAGTCTAAGTCATCGCTGGTCATTAACGGAAGGCTAATAAAGCTAGAAGATACATGGCAGGAAGCAGCGAAACCTTGCTTGATTTTTTAACATTTCTTGCTGTTATTTGCATAAAACGATGTATGTATGTAAACAGAGTATGTGGACATACAATATACACATTACTGTAATAGTTTACAGTCAGAGGGCCTGGACTTATCCAAAAGGTATGAAAGAATGTGGGAGGATTTGTATTGTTGCAGGATATTTACAATAAAAAGTGCATTGAGGAAACTGTTGCTGTCGTCTGGTACTATTTAAAAAAACTGAATTGAATTTCAGCCTTTCACGCTGGTCTAGCTAGCTAACATTTTCAGATGGATCAAAGTTCCCTCTGTGACAAAACTAAAGCATGTTACTGTCCAAACGAGTCAACCGCAAGCACATCTATGTAGCAATGTCAGAGTGAGTGGAGTGTGTCCCAAACTCACCTGAGGGTCATATTAAGATTAATCTCACATCGCTTTGTGACAGTGACAGCTAGTGTCTGCAGATTAGTAAATGCTATTTTTAATCAGCTGAATCACAAAAACAGAGGTTTAGTGAAAAACCTTTAGCTGAATTTTTAAAATCAGAGCAGGTGAATGTTGAAAAACGAGTAAAGAGCCACAAAAATCATCACACACACACACCAGCTGTGTGTGAGGTTACTGTTCAAAAGTCCCAGAACAAACAAACTCAGAGCCTGCCTTAGAGCTGAAGCTAGTCTGCATTTAGCTGCACAATAAGAAGAAATATCCTTTATTAGATATTATATATACAGTACTATAGATATTATACTTCCTTTATGCCAACTCAACTATGATAAAGACTGACTTATTCAATGCCTTTTTTAGTGTTATCCAAAAAACTTCCATTGTCAAGTCTAATTGTTCAGACGAGGAGTCAGAAACGACTAAATCTGTTTTCTTTCATTGTTCCCCTTCCACACAACACCTGCGTTTTACACAACAATATCTCCATTCAACCCTCTAACGCCCAGTCTGAGTATGTGTTTATCTCACCCTCCATCTGAGGTGAGGCTTTGCGTGTCAGCGGAGTCCCCGGTGGGTACTGGGGGAGGGGGCAGCAGCATGTCCATAAGATGTAGTGATGCTGAGTAATGCAGCAGACGAGGACAACCCACAGCTTGACCACAGTCTGGATGTCCACCTGGACACACAAGGTGAAATAAAAGAAACTAAAGTATAATACTTGCTTCTATTCCAGATTCTATAAGCATCATTTTAAATTTCAGGACTACAAAAAGTTTGATCTGTGTACAAAATGTTTCTTACACATCCTGGTGTTTACTCTGTGACAGTCATGTAAGAGAAGCAAACATGCCACCAGGTTTGTGGACAATAATGATTTAATTACACAGATACACAGTACCATGCTGGAGAGCTGCCACGCGACTATGTCCCTGGGCTCTTGTTGAAAGTATAGGGACACTGCTCACTGCATGCAGCTCTGTGGAGAAAACCAATTGGCCAATTCATGTTACTCAAAAAGGAAATAAACGAACACAGCATTTCCAGCTACCCACTGCTCCATATTCACCTTGCTTGCTGTGGTTCTTTTCCCATGATTCCCTTAGCACACCCATCTTGGGCTGGGGCCGTATGGCCTGTCTCCATGGCAGAGCCTCCCTGCTAATGATGGGTGAGGACTTGCTGGCAGGGTGAGTAAATATCTGGATAGTTTCAGCTCCTTCTTTGTGGGGCAAACCATGAGACATTTTAGTGACACGTCCCGGACTGTTGAAGGTCTTAAGACCACTGCCCATGAGGTCCACATAAAAGGTGCCATAGACACCACAGCTATCGGTCACAATGGGAACGGCCGACTCCGGGCAGCTGCTGTCCCTCTTGGATGAGACTGGGAGGCCTGAGAAAACAGAGAGATTTACAAGAAATAAAGCACTTTATTTCATGAACACTAAGATCAGAACATTAAGAACATTAAGATGGTCAATAGGAGAAGGACTATATAAACATGTAGTGTCTGCTGTCATAAATGGCAAGAAGTCTTGCCATTAATAATGCTTCAATCTTAAATGTGATCAACCTATCTCTAATAATGGGATATGTACCACAGGCCTTCAAGCTGGCAGTAGTTAAACCTTTACTTAAAAAGCCGTCTCTAGACCCAGCCGTCTTAGCTAATTATAGGCCGATCTCCAACCTTCCTTTCATTTCAAAAATCCTTGAAAGAGTAGTTGTCAAACAGCTAACAGATCATCTGCAGAGAAATGGCTTATTTGAAGAGTGTCAGTCAGGTTTCAGAGCTCATCACAGCACAGAAACAGCTTTAGTGAAGGTTACAAATGATCTTCTTATGGCCTCTGACAGTGGACTCATCTCTGTGCTTGTCCTGCTAGACCTCAGTGCAGCGTTCGATACTGTTGACCATAATATTCTATTAGAGCGATTAGAGCATGCTGTAGGTATTACAGGTACTGCGCTACAGTGGTTTGTATCATATCTATCCAATAGACTGCAATTTGTTCATGTAAATGGAGGGTCCTCTTCATACACTAAGGTCAAATACGGTGTTCCACAGGGTTACAGGGTTTACATTATACATGCTTCCCTTAGGCAGTATCATCAGAAAACATAGTATACATTTTCACTGCTATGCAGATGACACCCAACTTTA
>VUQR01002989.1:7029-20880 GCA_015108515.1 Hemichromis elongatus
GAAAAGCCACATGCACAAGATGTAGAGTTTGAGGTAAGCCTCTGTGATGTTTATGCTATGACCCTCGCACTGAGCTCATGATCAAAGTGGCACACACACACGTTGCGCACACACAAACATCACACCCAGCATGAGCCGCGCTGCCCCGCGGTGGACCCGTCCACCGCAATCCCTCACATCGCCGTCTTGTGCGATTAGCTTTGTCTTTGGCCAGATGCAGTGCAGCGGGCCTGGAGGATCTAACACTGTGTGGAGCTATTACTCAAAAACAATCAGTCACAACCCACTCTGATTTCATGTTTTCTCTCTCCTTTGTACTTCAACCGCTTCGCTAGATCTGAGCACAGCGGGATGGCTTCTTTTGAATTTACAAGTGTTTTTTTTTAAAGGATTTTTTTTAAATGTAATATATATATATAAACAAAGACAAATTCATTACTCTGAATGCTAAATGTCATGCTATGCTTTGGACCATTTATCAAACTGCCTCCAAGAGTGTGACAGAATTTGTATAAGAAAGTAAGGCTGTTGCATTGCTAAGCATGTCGGCCTCTCGTGGCTGTTTCTGCTGTGTCCTTTCTGCTCTAACAACGTAGCGACTGCTTTTCCTGGCCCAATTCTTTTATTACGTTGCCACGAGCGACAAAGTAAGACAGACATGTCTTACTTTGTGATTGATAAAAGTAATCTCATCTTTCAAACATTAATTTTAAGCCAGCATCAGTCAACTTAAAAATCAAAGGCCCTGGATTTATGTTAAAAATAAATAAATAAATAAACATAACTGGAGCCAAACAGCTGATCTAATCAAAAAAATATATAAATAAATGATAATGTGATGCTCCATTTAAGTCACTACACTCTGTGTGAGCTCTTGAGGGACGGTGGGGACAGAACAGCACGAAATGCTCTCATTAAAGTGGTGTGCGAAGATTTTAAAAATTGCGTTTTATGCTCTTAATGCTAATATTAAATGTTGCACTGGCACGTCAGCTGAGCTCGCTCCTGGAGTGAGGGGGCAAAAGGCCTGGAAAGAACTTAATATTGTAGAGGGAGAAATAAAGTCGGGAAAAATGCAAGAAATTCACTTGTTTTTGCTTAACGTCTAAGAGGGAACTTGTACGGAAAGAGGTGCAGTGGGATAAACAACAAACAGTGAAAAGCAGCCTCAAAACACTGTTTGATGGGTCGCGGCGTAATGTGCTGTGCAGGGTTTATAGCAGAAATGTAAAGTGTGTGTGGGCGTGCGCGCGTGAGGGGCGGGACAAAGTGACGGAGTAAACAAATAGAGGTGTCATTATTTGACAGGTCTGGACCTCAAAGTGAAGGGGGTGGTTTTATTTATTTATTTATTTATTTTTTGTAACAAGGCAGAGGTATTGATTTAAATAGCTCTACCCTGCACCTAATGGCTTGTGTCATTTGGTGCCACCTCTGCTGCATCCTCAATCTGTCTATTACCTGTCAAGCATGGCGTGAGGGTGCATGCCGTTATTTGTGTGATATATAAAGAATTTCATTAAAAGGACAGTTTGTCATTCATGAGCACCCGGGAACTACACTGATGTGTTAAGTTAAAAAAAAAGGAGAGAATGGTGAGGAGAAAATAGAAGAGGGGGAAAAGAAACAAGTGATGGATGGAAATGGTCTGGCATTTATATAGCACTTTTCTGTTCTTACCTACCACTTAAAGTGCTTTAGACTACAAGCCGCATTTAACCATACATTCATAGGGTACTTTATTCTATACACTTTAAGTACTTTACCTACCTCTGATCTGAATGTAAAATAACCGACTAACCTAAAATGCGTGCATTTGGGCTGTGGGAGGAATCCAGAGTACCTGGATTCAACTCCACTGGCACAAGGAGAGCATGCAAACTCCACAGACAGAGGGCCTAGAAGGGATTTAAACCATGAGGCGATCCTTCAAACCACCGTGCTTCCGTGATGCACACAGAGAAGTTTATTGATGAAACAAGGAACAAGGAAGTAAGAATTGTTTTTATGTTACTGAAGATGAAGGGTTTAAAATCAAGTCAGGTACCAGGTACTCATCCCATTCGTGTTACTATCAGAGCACTCATAGCTCACACAGTATCCACGTCCTCTCTACAATAACAAAAACTCCTATTTCCTCCTCTCACTCTGAACAGACTGCATTTGTTAGTGTATGTTTAATAGTCAATGGCAGCTTCAACCTTAATATACACAAGACCACACATTCTCACAATCACACACTGACATACACACGAAGTATGAGCGGTGGAATGCCGTTCCCTCTGATGTAGGCCTTTTCTGACTTGTGAAGGTCAGTGTATGAATTGAAAAACACACTGCTTAGTAGCTTTTTGAGGGGTGCCAGTAACTTATTTGTTTGTTTTCTTTTATTCTCTGCAAAAATCACACATGCACTAAAACTCACTTTCCGCACCAGATGTGGCAAAAACACTGGCAGTGTGGGTAGGTGTTGTTGAACCAAATTGCACCACTTGGAACATTCACCTTAGCTAACACACAGAGTCTCCGGAGCTTTTTGTTCAATTACCACCAGTCGACAAACTTTGGGAAGACTTCCATAATCTTCTTTAATCCCTAAATGCACGTCAGTAACAAAAACTTCCATTTTCTTCCACTGGGTTCTGAAACATGACTGTTTTAGCCATTATGTTGACTTTTCTAGAGACAGACAGAATTTACCCAGCTCTCTACCACAAAGTATGTGATATCTGTGGGAATAACACAGGTAATTGCCCAGAGAGCTGTAGTGAGCAGTACCCTCCACCCATTCCACGCAACACCCGCAACCAAACCAACCAGAATAATTTCAAGTAGTGAGAATGAGCCTGATGCATACTGCCACCTGCTGCGTGCCATGTTTTAGACATGTCAGCTTTAGGCCATAAATCTCCCAAAATTGTCAAGATTTCATCTACGTGTTTAGAGTATTACTGAACTCCTTTGGACAGTATGCATTTTGCATATGGATCATACTGCTAACAGCTGCACATCATTCCAGCCTACGCTATACCCTCATCACTGCTTGCAGCCTATTTCCCCAGTCAACCTGTTAGCCAGAACGGCAGCAGCAGTTGCAGCCCATGTGGTTTGAACATCCAATATGTTAGAGCCTCAGCTGATAAAAGGGAAATGCAGCGAGGACATCTGCAGAAAAAAGGCAAAGCTGGATTACTTTCAAGATCTGAGCAAAACTGCAACTTGATTAAGTCGGAGGGGTAGGTGCTTTCGGCATGGCAGGATGTCTCTCCAAAATCACTGAGATTGGTCAAGAATAAAAAAAAAACACAGAAAAAAGTCAATATGTACTTGACGTATAGCCTGCATGAGAACACTTCCCAGAATATAATGTAGTTTCTTTGCGCGTTGTACACTTCGATTTGCTTGAGTTACATATTAAACATATTACAGTGTGAGGTCACAGATCATTTATCATCAGTGGGATGGCTAGATGAAATTGGTGGGCTAAACCTTTGCTTTTCATAAGTCATTGTAAGTTTTACTGGGTTACTGCCAAAAACTGCTCATACAGCATGCTAACTGATGATGCGCCATGCCTTAATGCATTTTAGAGAGACAGTTCCAAAAAACGTAAGCAACCATTTCTTCAGTAAATCTCCAGTGTTTTGCCATCTATCTCATTAAGTTATCTTCCAACCAGTAACTGGTCTAATAAAAAAAAACACGAGCTAGAGTTCCAGTTCATTTCTTTTGCTTTCAGTTGCCTCCTCATGCATTCAGGGGCCTTATATTTTGATCAGCACGTTCCACTCAAATTATTTCATAGCACATGACATATTATTTTCTGTAAGTAAGATCTATTGATTTACCATTTAAAAACCAGCTAAAACAGTGAATTTTAAATTCGACTATCTTCCTATTCAGAGGACACTGATTTTTTTTTATAGCTTTAGTTGTGTTTCTCCTCCTGCTGCTTGCTTATAGCATATGCAATATCTGTAGCACGATGTTGGATGACAGCAAACAAATGCCTTTCATGGCCAAGAGGTTAATCTTGGTACACTAACAGCTCTCTATGGGCTCGATTCCTGCAGCCCTGGTGAAACTTCCAATAACATAGAGGTTGCTGATGACACTGTATTCAGTTTACAATACAGAGGTACCGGAATTAATCAGAGGGGGATAAAAGATGTCCCGTGTCCTATTGCTCGCCGCTTGTCCTTGACTAGACTTTCTGTTCTCCGTGATTGCCTAGTGTTTTCATCAGGCCACTTTCTATTTATCACAATAATTCGGTGGCATTTTCCTTGTACGGTCAGCAACTATCAGCACCTTAGTGTTGCAAAGCAAATTATCTCCAAGTCCTCTGGAGTTTGGATTTTGCTGCTTTGGTGTTATCTCCAGCATTCAATCTTCTGTGTTTATGAGGAAATTTATGGGAAAGGGCATTCTGTTGTGTGCTTATTAAACAGTAATGTAAGACTTAGAAAGCATAGTTACTTTCTTTTGTGTCTTTATTATTTTTACACGTATTTATATTAATTTTATATCAGATTTGTTTGTAGTCGATAGTCAGAAGGCTACATGTGAATCAGATTGATTTCACCATGGTACATCTTAAAAGAAACATCCATTATATTTTCATTCCTTTTTTCCCACTTTATTATAATAATTTTTTTGTCATGACCAAACTCGGTGAGTCACACTGATTACCAGCATTTCTATGCTTTTGTCCTCTGTATCCTTTCTGTCTTGGATCCCTTCTCATCTTTCTTCTTCTCTTGCTCACTTGTTTGCCAGCCCTCGTTTATCTCGACAATCCAATAATTTATACTTAGAAGCGACTGGGCCAAGGGAAGCAGCAGAGGGTGAGCCAAAAGAGCTAGCGATAGTGGCTAATTAGCTACAGCTGCTGATGGGACTGCTCCTCGCCGCCTGCCAGAGGAGCCTTGATAAAATTGTTATCAAATGCAATCAGAAAAGTCGAAGCCATTTTTCACCACTGCATTAGGATCTTGGGCAAATTGGAGACAGTGGGTGGTGAGGAGGATGGGATATGAAAGGGAAGCTCTATATGAATGTTTTCTGTATAGGTATGTGGGAGGGTGGGTGTACCAGGAAAGCAGGTATGCTTCATCACAATGTGCAGCATGTAGGGAGAGGGAGACACATGGGACCTGTGTGTGTGTGTGGTGTAAGAGCGTTTATATATGTTCCTAGTTTCACTGCACAGGTGAACCATTTCTAACTAAATGAGGCGACGGAGTAGGGCAGCGACAAGCACCCAGGAGAACACTTTTCATCTTACCATCTCTGAGCTTGCTTTTACATTCACCATTGTGTACCTCATCACTGTGTCTAAGTGTTACTACACCAGATGGAGCATCACTCTATCTGCAGCATGTGTGGGTCGAGTGTATGCTGCACATTATGTCTCTAATGTGTTATTTTATTGTTATCTTTGAACCTATATAGTTAAAGTCCATAAGACTGTAATTCTGTAAAAGTTAATGAAAAGTTAGTTGTATAGACCGCAGCAAGGCTTCTTTCTCTTCAGACACGGCTATAAATAGAGTCACTGCACAGGGAGACACAGACAGTGAGTGTTGTATCATAGATAGCAGCACGAACAGTATGTTGTTGCTGTATGTTGTGCTCTGAGGTATAACAAGGCAACACTGCATGTGACAAACTGTATCAGGTAATTTATGCACCTACAGACGGTAGGCGTTGCGCCACTCGTTTGTGGCTTTTGCGCTTTCATTTTGTGTTAACTGTGGTCAAATGGATTCGCTTTGCCGCTGCCTCCGCACTAATGTCTGCATCCTCACTTATTTTGAAATCAGACTCAGGCTTTTTTGTATAGTTGCAGATTGTTCCAGTTTTTGAGGAATACGTGCATGTTTGTATCTATATGCCTGAAAGTGTGTGTATGTCTGTAGGATCTTTCCCAGGTGTTTACCCTGGCTCTAGGTCTTGGTCTAGGGAGGGTTGCAAAGGCCAGCTTGCTGGCAGCAGCTGGAGAGTGTCAGCAGATGTGAATTGTCAAGCGTTCTGTTTGGTTCATTAGCTGCTCTTCCACTTGCACCAAACACAGCTGTTGCCTGGCCCACAGAGCAAAGGGGAATGTTTCTCTGTGTGTGTGTGTGTGTGTGTGTGCATGTTTGTGTGTGCATACATGTGTGGGGGTGTGAGTAAAAAAGGGTGGATTAAAAAAAGGGAAGTAATAAGATTGAATTTATTTGTATGTAGATGTACATGTGCATTTCAAATCAGTATTGATAGAAAAAGTTTGTTTTTCCATCTCTCAGTCACCTCGGCATATTACAGCATGTCATATTTCCTCCTCTATATTGCTTCAATGTTTTCTCTGCCAACTGTTCCGCCGGCTAACTAGCCAAACTGTAGTTTTATAGTTTTTCCCCCCGCCCCATCTGTCAAGGAAAAAGTTTTGCAGCACAGCAGTATGTTGCCGTGTGTGATCAATTTCAGTATGATTTCTAATTGGGGAAATTCAATGCACATTATTATATCTACAAATGAGAATCTATCATTTTTTTATACAGTAAAATCAGAAAAAATTATGGAGGTTTATCCAGATAGATTCTTCAGATTTTTTACTGCTCAAGAAGTATGAGTGTAAACCCATTAAAGGTTAGATTGTAAAGAGATTTATATGTCTTGATTTGGCCTAAGGCTCTACAGTTCTATGCGTTCTTCTTGATTGGTTTTACAAAGCTTGCGTCTGGCAATTAAATTAGTACAAGCCATCCCGTAATTCTTCTGTACCTCTGAGACTGTACAGTATAAGACTTATCTAGCAGCAATTAAAAAAAAAAAAAAAAATCCTTGATCTGCTTGAAGTTTCTTCCTGTTAAAAGGGAGTTTTTCCTTCCCACTGCCACCAAGTGCTTTTTCACAGTGGGCTTGTCTGCTTGTTTTCTCTTTATTATTGTGGGGTCTTTATCTTACAATGTAAAGCACCAACCTTTTTTTCAGTAAAATCTGTACCTATTATAGATTAACTTTAACATTTTTCTCCAAAATGCATATACTTGCTCATAATAACAGCAATAATAAATGTTGGTGCATCCATTTTTAACCTTTTTTTCTTGGTGGTAATTAAAAGCAGCAATTTGCCAGACCCACACGTCTCTACTTATACAACTATTATTACTCTCGTCATTTATTTCTGATATTGTTTAGCAGCAGCGCCATTGTCCTGCCTGGCCAGAGCTTGGTCGTGTACAATATGCATGGAGCTTGCTGTATGCTCTGAATAAATATTTATTCAGAGCCAAGGTCTGCTGTAATTAACAGGAAGGCGGCTGGAGAAATTCTATTATGCTTCTCCCTGGAGTCACCAGCAGCTCTGTAAGTCTCAGGTCAGCTGGTCTGGTTATGGAGATGTCTCATTCACACATTTCAACAGTGCGCGTGTGATACATGGCCATGAATATGTATGCATCTGAATGCACGTGTGTGTAAATGTTGGCAGAAATCTGATACGGCGCAAGTGAGTTAACAAATGTTATAACTGCATTAGACGGGTATTGTCTCTGCTGGGAGTCTAATTGGAAACAGTGCCGTGTTTAGTAGACAATGCTTGAGATATAAAATCAATTATAAACTTAAAGTCTGCCAAAATATGTAAATAAGAGAGAAAAATGGTGTGCATGGGACTGGGAAATAAAACAGGAAGAAATTAGAGCGGAAAATAAAGCAATGATTGTTTTTAAAGATACATATTTTTAGCTTAATAAGTGAAAAAAAAAAACATGTGACAGTGTTAAGTTTAAAAAATACAGAGCAGGGGAGGAGGGATGAAGTAAAAGCACTAGGTTAGTGTCCGGAAGGAGGTACATAGAGGGTCTTCAGTGCTGGTGATGCAAAGCTCTCCACCTCCCCACCTACCTACCCGCCCCACCTTGCCCCTGTTTTAATGAAATCCCTCCAGCTTAATTAGGTGAAAAAGCACAAGATGTTTATGAAGCATTCTAGGCAGCCAGTGACAGCCACTAAAGAGCCATCGACTGCAAAAGCGGTGACAGGGTGGATCGACATGCTCACAGAAGAATACGCCATGAGGGTATTTATCCTGAACCTGCGGAGCTTGCATAGATGACATCTTAATAAGCTGAGCACTATGATACATTTTTAACAGAGCCAGTCAGGCTCTCTGGAGGACTGTGCACCAGTGCCCACATCTAATTGGGTTTTCACCTCCTCCAGCATCATTGTAGCGTTACGTTATTGTTGTATAAAGTTATATGCATATCCCCAACCACTTTACTGAGGATTGTCCAGCCGTGAAACTGTACTTTGTTTTTGTTTTTTTTTCAATTTTTTTCAATTTTGCTCCCTACGTCATTGTTTTCACTCAAGTTTCAATGACATCACCTACCAAGAGAAAACTCAAAGAAGGGAAAAAATGAAAAGTTGCGAGAGCTTTTTAAAAAGTGCATAAGAATCCGAAATAAACACCAAATGAAATGAAAAGTCATTTCATTGTTTATCTGTTAATTGCTTTGTTTTAGTGTGAATGGCAATGGGGGCAGTCTTTATGGAAAAGCTGGAAACCTACTGAAAATACAGTAAAAATGTATGTAAGCCTTCACATTTAGCTGTTAAGTGGAGTCTTACGTACCGATTCCATGCCCCAAGCCTTATTTTTCACATCCCTGATTTCGATTGTGATCTTTTTTATAGAGGCAAAAACTCTCTAACTGCAGGTAAAGACGCATTATATCATGAATACGAATATATGGTTTGAAATTTAAACTGTATACTGTTTTTTACCACCTTTACTCCCTCAAAACAAGAAGTGGACGGAGTGGTTCTGAAAATGGCATATTGGTACTGCTAAGCGGCATTCTCAACTGTGCCGGACTTGTGCCAGAACTGGCACTGCTGTCAGTGTCTCTCCCCCCAGCGAGCCACAATGACGAGGAGCGGCGGCTTTGATGTTTTCATTCACACAGCTTTTGTTTACATGTTTACTATTTCTGGCCATGCACATCATGTCAAGAGACACTGCTGCAGCAGCCTGCATAAAAAAACAACAACAACAAAAACCCAGGTCAGTGGAGCAGAGTCAAGCAAAATAAATAAAAATGAAATAAATAGCTATTATTATTTTATATATTTATTTTTTGGGGGGCTAAACAACACAATTGTGTTCTCCATGCTTCCCCAAATTGTACCATCCTTATGAGAGAGGAGTGTGGGAGTTGGATCTCTGGAGACCTGGTGGTTGAGGCACGAGGGGGAACTATGTTCAGCCTGCATGAGCTGCCAGTGAATCTGTTAATTAAGCATGCTAATGGTTGTAATTGTAGCTGGTGGTGAACCCAGCTGTTGAGGTAAATGCTAGGTTTAGCCCACTGGTTGTCAAGATTCAACTTTATATGTGCGTGCACGCGCGTGCGTGCGCTAAGTACAGGCGCACATATATTTTATGCATGAGCGAGGAAGGGATAAGGTAGAGAGAGAGTAAAAGCAAGAAGGAGCTAGCGAGAGGGAGAATGGTCTGGCCGCAGAGCGGGGAGGAGGTGAGAGGTGAGCGAAAGGCACAAAGTCTGTGACGTGATGGAATGTCAAGGGAGAAAGATGGGCTTTTTAACCTCTGTGCTTCCCGTGTTCCTCTCGGCGCTGGACGTCGTTTTTGCAGCTGCTCCCTGCAAAATATCCAATAGGTGTTTGCCCTCTGCCCGTGGTTTAGGGTGCCGAGGTTGTGGCTAATGTCAGGTTAATGCTGATCTAACCCCAGCCGGCAGCAGGTGTGCGCTGGCAGTTCAGACAGGTGTATAGCCGGTCTTTACCCCAGCTCATCTTGTCAAATGTTCATTCCAAGTGCCTGTCTCTGCTCAATTTTTTCTTCTTCTTCTTTTTTTTTGGGTACATATAGGTCGAACATTAAAGAAGCACTTAACGTAATTTATTATTAATGTGCATTCAGCTTTCTCTTTGAAATTGCGTAAAAAAACCAGAAGATTTTTTTGGGTTCTGTGGAAAAAAACGTGTGTACAAAAAAGAAAGATGATAATGGCGGCGAATGAAGAGACATCTCTTGACAGAAGAGTCCTCTTTGATAAAATGTTCTCAAGGGTAAAAAAAAGGGCCATTTAGCAGGGTGAGAGAGCTGAAGTATATAATACTCAAAGTAAAAATTAGATTAAAAAAATCAAAACAAAAATAAAAGCTCCAATTTGAGATATTCTTTATGTTTTTAATGGACGGGATCTAATCAAGGTGTGTTGTGCTGTAGTATTGTGTTTGTAGTTTTGTGGATAACCTAGTTTAGAATTCATAATCATTGTATGTCAGCTGTTGTATCTTTTGTTCAATATTATGACCACAGTGGTATTTTCAACCTGGTCAGGTAACTCGGGACGTCTTGAAGGTTTCGTCTGACTGTTCAGACTGTTGTGTATTCTTTGTATATTTTATCGTCAGGGCCATTAAGAATGTCTGATGAAGCAGTTACATAATCTTTATAGGCATTTGGCTACATCGCTAATCTGGGCTACAGTAGGTGAACTCTCTGCTGCTCAGAGGAGTAACACATGTGGCATTTGACATTTTTCAGCTCTCAGTCCTTAACAGAAGCGCCAAAAATCTTTCATCCTGAAGCCAAAAGCGAAGCAAAAGAGCTGTTTCTGCTGAACTTTAATTAATCATTAATTACAAGACACATTCTCGCCCTTTTTGAACATTTGTCTAAAAGTGAACCTGCCCCATGCTGCATAAAGATGCATGTTCTCATTTATACCCAGTGGTGAGAGGGGTAATCAGTGTGAGCCCAGCTGTCTGGGCTCCACTGTTCACGCTTTGATCGACGAGTTAGCAGATCTATGATAATTTGCCATGGCTATATCAAATGAATGCCGAGTGAGTGGGGTTCGTGGGGACATGCAACTTTTTTTTTTGCAAGCCTGTGATCGCAGTAAGGAGCCGAGTTTAATAGTGTCTGTCAGAAATGTTTCTCGTCATTAATCAGAACTGCAAAGCGTTTGCAAGCAGTTCACAAGCAAAGTTCAAGGACAATAATGTTCCTTTAACTTCCTTATAACATGTTGGCAAATGAAGCGTACAGAAGGTGTTTTGCTTTCAGGCAATAAATTTAGGATTGGATGCGAACGACATCAGATTTATCGTTGTTGTGTTTACCCTTGCACTGGTCTCATCTAGACGCTGCATTACTGAGGCATTTTCAGATCCTTAGCTTCTTGCACTTGGATTCTTAACATAAAAATGGCTTGCGCCTTGTTGCATTCACTTCCACAAAAGATGCTCGGTTCTATTGCTGCGCAACTGTGTGCACGCATGCTGTGCGTATGCAAAACAGGACGTAATGAAACCTGGCATGTGGTAGCCGATGCTTTTGTTGAAAAAACCCATCCACTGGCTCGAGCATAAAGCTGCCACTCTGCTGTTTCATGTGGAGACCTAAGGAGAGCTAGACAATGATATTAGAAATAACCTTTGTTCAAGTCAATAAGCAATTTTGCATTACTCGTTAATCACAGCACACTGGCCGAGACGGGAAGAGAAAAGGGACGTGGGTTTCACAGGGGTTGGTGGAACTGTGTGTGCAGGCTTGTGTACGTAAGGTAAGAGACACAGACATAATCTAGTGTGCACACACAGATAGAGAACAAGAGAGGGCTTTGGTCGAGTTATACATGCACACACACATAACACACACGCACACAGCATGTCCTTCCGTCGTCCTGTTGTCTGCTGGCCTGTTAGACCCTAATCCTTTTTATCTGTCTACGCTGTGTCTGTGGGTCTCTGTGTTTGTTCGAGCACATTCGTGTGTGTCTGTTTGCGTGCAACTGAGCAGCAGTGTGTGCTGGTCGTGATGAAGATGTCAGAGGGAGCTGATTAGCTGCCTGTTACCTTCTCTCTCAGGAGATGGGGTCTTGCCATGGGCAGAAGGTGACAGATGTGGACCCGTGTCATTACTGTAGGAAAGAACACTGGGTGAAATTCCTTTTTTCTGAAGTTTTTTGTGAGATTTGTTTAAATTGCTGTTCCTGTTATTGTGTTTGGCTTTTTACTTAGGTACTTCTCTGATGTGGATGCATGCAAGGATTGTTATTTTACATAGAAACACAGAAAACACTGGGCAAGTGTGTAGAAAGAGAAGCGGGCAATCACCAGATGAACTTCTGACCTTCGTGGCGCTATAAACCGAAGGTGGTTTATGAGTCTCAAAGGTACTTAGACAGCTACAGAGAGCCAGAGGACACAGCAACAGTATGAGATCAGAATCTGTTTTCTTGGCTTCAGGATAGCTTCTGATATTGAGCTTGGAATTACTTTCATGTAATCCATTCATTCTTATAGCTGATTCCTGGAGGAACCGCATTCTGATGATTGCTCCAGTAATCTCTTCCAAAGGCTTTGGTTTATGGAACAGCAAGCAGCGAGCAGTGAGGTGGACGTTCCTCTGCGCTGCAAGGAAACGGATGATGGCAGCGCTCGAAGAAAGTCGACGTTTGCCTGGCTGTTATACCCACCTGCGTGTTTTTACTATCAGTCTCCAGAAATTCTGCCTTTGTTCAAACTTGCTGGGAAAGAGCATCATTTACTCCCAGTGTTTATCTGAAATCAGCAATTAAAACAATTTCACATCAAAGGTGCTTTCTCTGACGGCAGAGAAATATGTATGCATTTTATTCCCCGGTTTAAAATCGCACCAAATAAGATGTTGTCGACAGGCTGTGACTGCAAATTGTCAAAACCTAGCTGCCGCCCAAACTGCCTATTTTTTAAAATTTATTTCTTATAAATATGTTCTGGCTGCAGGGGTGTGAGACAGGCACATAAAGACAAAGAAAAAAAATGTTTCTGTGTTGCCCTTCTGACCCCACAGCACACACACGTATGCAAAATCCCCTCACAGCTCCCCAGCCGTGTGTTTTAAATCAGTGGGGAGGACAAAATGCAGTGGAAAGGATGCTTCCCCATCGCTAGAGCATCCTTTGACATCGATCTGTGCTATTACTCCTTTTGACACCTGGTTCCATGTGACTAGATGGCCTACAGGCTGGACAACAAAGACAAGGAACAGGGGCAGCAGATACAAATGACCCCCCTCGGGCAAGTCCTTTCATCCTGTAGGAATGTGTGTGCATGCATCAGTGTGGGGCGCTGCGGAGGGGAGTGGGTGGATGGGCAGAGCGGTCAGAGAGAGGGAGGTGCAGTGGAATTATACTCTTGCACCTACACGCCATATAGAGCCAATCCGGCAGAGGTGGGCACAGAGTGTCAATAATGACACTAAGACGCTGCTCTCTACGTGATAATGATAGATCTGGGGTTGGTTAGGGAATGGTGGTTAAACTAAGGGCTCTACCCACACAGGAATCCAATGATTATAGGAATTTATCCAGCTGTTGGTCCATTGTCGGGACTTCTTAGCAGCACTAAGCACAATAATAGCACTATCACATATACAATAAGCAGCACAGTGATAATATAAGACAGTCGCTCATTGTGTTGCTGCCATTCTTTAACTCAGGCTACCATTTGGAAGAAAACTGTGAGATACCAGGTTGAGTGGAGGACCATTAATGGAAGAAACTTTGCCACAGGGAAGATTTTTTCTCTCTTTTTTTTTTTCTTAAGGTTATTTGCAGTGACATTCTATACTGGGTAAGAGGCATTATTGATTAGGTTAAGATACAAAGAGTCTTTCATGGAGATCTGGGTTTTCTCACTGCAAGTCTAGCAAACATCATTAGCAAGCTGCAGAGAAAGTAACCAGCCTTGAAAGCCTGAGTGCAGACGAGCCTGTGCAACAAACACAGGTGGCAGCAATAAGAGTAGTGGGCTTTCAAGTGCCAGCGATGGCTGGGCTAT
>VUQR01002989.1:20900-38205 GCA_015108515.1 Hemichromis elongatus
CACCATGTCACCTCTGTCCCTAAAAAAAAAAAAAAAAGGAATGGATGGCCAATTTGCTTCTTCTCTCCACCCATGAAAGGTCATTTGTAGAGAGGCAATGCTTTTAAACAAAACGTGGCAGGCTTTTTAGTGGCCTTGGTTGGAAGTGCACACAGACTTCTGCATAGGTAAAACATTCACGCTGCAATTTAAATTCTCCAGTTATTTTCCATTTTCATTAGAAAAAAAACAACCAAAAAAAACCTCATACCAGCTTGTGTAACTTTTTTTTTTTCTAAAATAACAACATTTGAAATATGTGTGTGTATCACAGGTGTTCTTGTGCTGAAAACACTCCATCTAGCTCTACAGCGCAGCGAGGGAGGATGAGGACACTGTGTGAGTGGGAGTGAGGAGAACTTGTGTTTTCGCTCTGTGCAATCATGAATGTGGCGACTGGGGCAGGGTACCCTTTAAATGAATAAATAAAACAACAGAAAAAAAAAAACAACAACAACAAAAAAAATAAGGTTATGCGGTGCAAAGGGAGCCAAAATTTCCCTCGGTGCAGTTGCAGTCACACGAAATTATCATGTGCTAGAAAGCCTTTGCAGTCCACCTCATCTCATATGCATGATTATATGAAGATGTTTACTAAGTTTACAGGCATGGTGTTGACACAAAAGCTTTTCATTGCACTGAGTTGTTCGTTCGCTTTATGATGTATATGATGACAATTAGTTGATAAACCAATTAAGCATTTATTAAAGTGCTCTGATCCCTTTCGTGTCTGCCCTCTGCTGATACGTGACAAACCCGACGGTAATGTTCTCCCACTGTCTGCTTATTGACGTGATTGTAATACCACATTCAAGTGTGCCGCAGAGAGTCACAAACAGATGCACTGCGGTGGGATGACTAATTACTAATCAACTCATTATGTTGACCTTTATGTGAGCAACGTACATTTTTCGCTAGTCGTTCCTTCATCTGGTGTTATTCCGCCGAGTGTTCGCTAGTCAAGCAGCTGTAGGAAAATGAAGGGTTGTCAGCACGTGTTTTGGTAGCAAAGCAAAGCATGGGCCACTTTACGCTTTACATGAGGCCCAAAAAAGGAGGATGATGAGAGAAGAGGATTTTCGTGGATAGCAAGGATGAGCGATTCAGAGAAAGACGGGGGTGTTTTTAATCCGGTATGTCGCCACTTAAATCCCAGTCACTTAATTTAACCTCCTTTTGTTTAATTAACCTCAGATTTCAGAGCTAATTAGGTTCAGGTATTAAAGACAGATTATTTTTTTCCCACTCTAGCTGCTGGCAAAAGTACGGATGTGGTCTCGCGCCGCATCAGATTAGATCTCATCCGGGGTAACGCTGAACCTCCCGGGGGGGAGGGGGGGTGACAGAATCCTGTAGCGAGAAGCGAGCTCGTCTTAGTGTGACGCCGAAGGTTCAGCCGTCATGAAAATTCTTTATCGCCGTTGTTTTTTTCAGTGGACATCAAAAAGAATGTGTTATACCTCGAGATTTGCTACACAAAGAAGGCTATCAGACATGGAACAATGGTGAGGCAAACAAAACAAAGGCTTATTTTCTACGTACGGAGGGAAAAAAGTACTAATTAAGAACACCCAAAAAAAGGATCAAGGATTTCTATTTTGCTTCTTTTCTTCTACATGGTCTTTCTTTTTTTTAAAAAAAAAAAAAGAATTGAAAACTGTCTTTTCAATCGTGTGGCTCCACTAAGTCTATTTTCTTTCATGTGACCACACACACAAACCCCTGTACATAAACTCAGTCTCCTCAGATTCTCTACCGAAAGACTCCCGCTTTCCTCTTTTGAGTGTACAAACAACATACCACGCCGCTGGCGATCTGTGATTGTAACTAGAACGTCAAAATGCGCCTTAAGAACTGCTGAAAATATTGACCCCCTGATTTTTAATAAGTCCCTATAGTAGGACGACAGCACTGTTCTGAAGGGGACTGGCGTCAGTATGTACTGCTCAGTGACAGAACACGCCGCGAGCAGCGTCCTCCGTTCACCCAATCACCAAAGCTGTCACGCCGTGCCTCATTAGCCTGATGGGAGATCCGTGGCAAGTGGCCCCACACTAACCTTCCGTGGCCCACAAATCAATGTGATCACAACAGGATGTGTGAGGGAGGGACAACAAGAGCATCTGTCCTGTCTGTCGGACAACAATACTTGGGGTTAATTATTGAGGCGGCAATCGCAAATGGCGGAGCCACTTGTGCGAATGAAGCGTAAACAAAAGCAAATTGGAACAGGTATTACGCCGTGTCCATATTAGGCTTCCCTGAGGCCTTTGTCTGATTACAGCAATCACCACGTGCCTCTGGGCTACATAAGTGAGGCACATGAAGTGGTTTTAAAGCACAGGCTCGCACATCTATCTTTCCATCCATCTACCCATCCATCGCTCCTGCTTGATCCTCTACCGCCTCTTAGCCATATTTGAAATTACAAAAGCCTCTCTTATGGGGTGGCTTATCACCCATGTAATGACAAAGTTCAAATGTGAATCCATCTGCACATCTCAAAAAGCCATTGAAATCCTCTCCCAAAGGTGCTGATGGCCACAGCAACTACTGTCAATTTAGAAAGTATCTGGAGTCTATAAAAAGGATTAAAAATTTTGTGGCTCTAGACTAAAAACAAGTTTAGCACTCTTGTGGGCACAGGATCTAAATCCGCTTCAGAACAAGCCTTTTTCAGAGGAGGGATTGATATTTATTTTTCGAGTTTCTGTGAATTTTTAAGCACATTCAGCGGGGTGTCGCCACGTTTCAGCAGCATTAATCTATAGTCCAGACATTTGAACATTTAAAAGAACAGAGAAGCTTTCAAAAGGTGCACAGTTTGAACGCTACACTTCTTTGGTTCCAGCTCAAAATGGCAAGCATGATACATTTATGAGTCCTCCGAGCTGAGGGAAAATGCCAAAGCATGTGAATCATTTAGCATGCAGCCGAATTCAGGTGACTTTTTTTTATATAAAAGAGACTCTTTTGATTTCTCTCGCTTTGCCTTGGCTCATCACAGCAGCACTGTCATTTCCCACGTGCACACAGGGGTCCCAAAAGCTCCCGCGAACGTGCACGTAGAAAGGTACTGGAGAATAATTGTGATCGAAGGCTTTCATTTTTTCATGTAGTTTACTTTCATGCCAAAGGAAGAAAAGCTTCCACGCACATAAGCGCACATCCTCCCTTAGAGCTCGAATAAATCACTGGAATCGTAAAAGTGTTGCACTTATCTTTCCCAAACTGTAGAATATTTAGTATTATGTGAATCTCGGTGTAGGATAGCGATGTGATATTGATGTTTCCTTTTAGTCAGACTTTTTTTCTTTTTTCCCAGTAAAAACCACCAAGGCAAACAGGCACACATGCACAACCAACAAACTTAACGCAGCACAACAACAACGGGAACACAATGAAGGGCCTCTCATCCAGGGCCTCGGTATAATTAACTGGAGCAGCTGAGTTTAGGGATTACTCCAGGAGGGGCGGTGAATTAAAGCTCCGCTAATGAGTTGAAGTTTCTTAATTTGTTCTCCCCCGTAATTCCAGAATGGATTAGCAGTAGCTTTAGTCACCTCTTTCCACCGATTAGCATGGCTCGCCCAGTTTCAGCATTTAACTGCAGCGAGGAGCGAGGCGATGGAAGCAGCAGGGATGGTTACACAGCTTATGAGTCAACTTGTTCAGTGGTAAATGCTCGGCGGTGTTTAACAGATAAAGGTATTCACCTACTCAGGAGTAAGAGACAATGAAATAGGGTGCATTGTCTCAATTAAATGATAAGAGCCGAGACAAAGTTTTAATTATTTAACTGGAAAAATAAAGAAAATATGGAATCATACATTTTGTGTTTGTGTTTAATATGCTGATTTGTTGCAAAAAAAAAAATGCTGCACGTTAGTCCTGTGAAGGTGAAGTATTTCAATTTGATTTAGTTACGCAGGCAATATCTCAGTGTTTCTTCTGCTGTTTTGTTTTTTGAACCTGTTTTTCACCTTGCTCATGCTACCTCTCTCTCCCTTCCTGTGTGTCTGACGCCACAGCAGCACCAGGATAGTGGACTTAAGACTGTCAATTAGAGTTAAAAAGCTCTGAGGGTGGTGGAGAGCAGTCAAGCATGGCGACTGGACCTGGCAAAACACCTGATGCCTAATAATGAAAATTGACAGGGCTTGTTTTTAATTCTCCTGCTACTCGGGGCCATGTAGCTCAGGAGCACAATAATGCCGGAGGGTGGAAAGCCACACCTTCAGGCAGGTTTTTCCATTAGCCCTATGCTCTCTCGCATGCATGCCGGAGTGCAAGTATGTCGATAATACACACGTTCTGAGTACCAGTCAAAACCCGCGGATGGAAAACCATCCCCCCAAAGCTTTAGACTAAATATGAGCAACACCAATGTAGCGTTGTGCTGATTTGTCTGCTTTTTAAATTGAAAAAGAAAAAAACAAACAAAAAAGACATAAAAATGCATGAGAGAATTCAATAAGACAGTGCAGTCATCTTTTATGTGCTTCTCCCTTTCAAATTATGCAGTATCCCCTTTCTGAAACACCTAATCAAAGCTTTATGAGATTAACAATGTTATGCAGGAAAGCCAAGGAGTATGGCTTTCATATTGCATTTGATGGGTGCAATTCACTTTGCATTGACAAATGCATCCGAGAGACCAACAACAAAAGCTGGAAGAGACAAAATGTGTAGTCTGAATGATACGGTGGGGTTTTAATCGACCCCAGCAAGGAACGTCTTCAAAAATGATGCATTCAAATGTGCTTTTTTCCTCTCTTAAATCCCAGTGACCACCACAATCAATGAGAGGTTAATACTATCTAATTTTTCCATTACATGGCTTTTATATTATTGGTATTAGAGGACGGTCAAAAACTTCCTCTTATAGAATGACAAGGAAGGTCATCAAAACATTTGACTGATTGCACAGTTAAAATTCTTAAGCTGTTTCTCGTACCGTTTGGGACCAAAATGTGAAATAGTGATAAAATGAAAAAAAAAAAAAAAAAAAACAGTTTGCAAGGCTGCTGGCAGTATTTGGGCTCTTACACTGTCAAAACATCCAATAAAGTAGGTGAGAAGGTCCTGTAGCCAATTAGGGAGCAGTAAAAGACTGAGGCTCAGGAGAGGTTTTATTGTGAAACCGCATCACTGCAACATCCTCCGATTATTTTTAGATTCGAGCCCCAGAGCAGAGGCTTGCGAAAGGTGTGTGAATATGCCCTTGCCTGGGAAATGTCACACCCGCACAGCAACATCAAGTGTTGAATTCAGTCCTAGCTTAAGGTATAAAGTCAGAACCACTCTCATTCTAGAGCCGAACACGTGCGCTCTCATTAGGCTCTCTTGTAAGTATAGAGGGCGGGGAAGAAAGGAAATATGCAGTTTCTAAAGCCTACGGCTGACAAATTAGTGGGAAGATTTATTGCTGTAAGCAGGAGCAGGCTGCCTGACCGATTAGAGTGACGTATGCATCTCATTGGTGGACAGCTTTCATCAGGAAACTGAATTGCCATGGCGACAGCCAAGTGACTCAGGATGGGAACAGTGGGTGGGCTTGTTACATACTGTGCCATATTTGCAGGCACTTAAATTACTTATGCAGCCACTTAAACCAATATTGCTTTTGTTTATGATAGCTTGATGTTGTTTCATCATGGATGTCTGAGTGAACAGTAGTGAAGTGGAGGGTGGTCATTCACTAAAATTTGTGAGGCTTTTAGGCGTCAGTGCTTCATTAATGGACAATTTAGGAGTTTTATCATGTGCGTGTTGCCAGACTTTAGAGGCCAGCAAATTTACTTCACTCTTGGTGTGTGTATGTGAGTGTTATGAGTTTGTCCATGCATGCATTAAAGATAGAGATGGACAAATTGTGTAAACCATTGTAGAATTCTAAGTCAGCATGGTTGGCATGGTCGTTATTCACAAGGGAGGATGGAAAGTGAGAGTGATACAGGGATCTTTAATTGAGGAGAGCCATTCTTTAGCCAGAGGGTTCGAGCACTGCTGACCTCTGCTGTGACCACAGTCATGTTGACAGCAGCTGCACTTCACACATACTCCCCCAGGCCCAATGTGTCCACTATCCTTAAGTGATGAGACCAGGTTATAGAAAGATTTATAGGGCTCAGGCTGGGCTCTAAAATCATGCCATGGAGCGATGTATCACTCAGTAACAAACAGCCGAAGCGGCACAGCCAACCTTTGACATAAACTTACTCCTCCCTGCTGGTTAACTCATGTAAGTGAAGGTTAAAAGCATTCATGTTGATCCAAAACCGCTTATGATGATTGTTAGTTTGTGGGCTTTTGTACATGGGTATATCCTCACTGGAGACTTACTGGTGTTTTAGTTACATTTATACTGTAAGCTTCTACCAAAGCGAAAAAATGTAAAGTAACAAAGAGTTGATTTCTCCATAGTCCGCTTGGCTTTTTCGTGGCATTTCGTGAACAATGACATAATTTAACTTGTTTCTGTATGTGTTGGCTACGTTTTTAGTATTCGAATAGTTTTAGTTCCCATGCATGGTAGTACTACACATTTTACCCATAACGTGTTATTATGCATTCTGTAAGGCAGTAGATTTTTATGGTAATCAAAGCCCCATTTTCCCAAGGTTGCTGTGAAAGTCATGTCTTTGTACTCTTTTTTGGCTTTACACTGAGTTGAAGTTGTTATCAGGGATATTTCAGGTAATTGCCATCATTCAGTACAGTAAAACTGGCCACAGGTGGGCTGCTAATAGGAACAAAAGGCTGTGTTCATTATGTCCTCAAGTCAGCTCTTTTATGGAGTGAGTGAGGATATCGCACAGCGCATTTGACCACGGGCCTCTATTAGAAGAAAGGTCTTCCACAACTTCCATTATACTGCTCCATAATTCATCAAACATGCTGAATTTTTCAAGAGGGATTCGTCATCAGCTCAGATTTTTATCAACAATGGGCTGCCTTGTAGTTCACTGATTGGTTTCAGACAGGCTGAGCAGCAGATGAGAAATGAACATAAAAAGCTGCGTTAGGATACCTGTCAAATCTGTCAGTTCCCCAAATCTCGCGTTCATGGCCCCTTATAATAAATTAATGATTAATCAGGATTTTTGTGAAAAGTCTCGGTGAATGATGGAGGAATAATGAGATTGTCTTTGATCACTTTATGTTAGCTCATGTCAGTAATTTGCGGCAAGTCATCTGAATTCAGCTATTGAAATTCTCTGTACGCCACGAGCCCATTAAACCGAGTTGTTCCTAGAAATCTTCCACATCAACAAACCCACCAGTGAATCTGTGATATCCAGGAAGATTTGAGTTACAGCACTCCTGATTCCGCAGCGGTCTCTCAGGCCGGCTCAGGCTTCCGATCCTCGCTGTGGACAAACCATTATTATGTTCATGCTTGGACTCCCTGTGCGGAAATACCGAGTGCTCTGCTCTCTGACTGTATGAGCCTAATACTGTGTGGCAGGTCCGGCACTCCGCTGCCTAAACACATCTGTCATGTTTTGTCATTGTGATACAGCAACCAGCCGACTCCCACCTCTGTGGCAGGGCACGCTCTGTCACCGTGCAGATAGATATGTATATAAGAAAACAGGCAAAAGAGCAGGGTTAAGTAATGAAGCTTACAAGTACTTACATTACATAAACAGCACAGGCTGCACAAAGGAATAGAAAAGTGAGAAACTGAGGGATGGAAATGCAAAAACAATTGTATAGAAGCTGAAAAAAAAACTTTACACACAAACTCACATTATGCAGCAAACATTTGCATAACTATACCCACGCATTACATAATTACACTTCAGGAGCTACATGTGTGCACGCAGGGGTAAACGTTCAGACCTGGGGTGTCACGCTGGCCTAGCCGTCTGATTCATGCCACCTTGCTGTACAAGTTTCTTGGTCGGAGTCGGACCAGGATGCTTTATTTGCTCTTAGTTTCTCAGTCCCTCTATACTATGTTGTCCTCTGATCATAAAAAAAACAACAAAACAAACACCCAAAACAAGTCTGGCTTGACCTTAATCTCCAATTTGCACCCACATGAATGTATTACCAAGACTCCAGAGACAAATACTGTATATTAAACCATTTCACCTAGAGCTTCTCTTATACAATACTCTGTGCAAAACTATTCTCTTTGATTCACTTTTATCTCAAGTTTGCTCAACCAAGTATTGATTGTCAACATGAATTGATTAGATCTAACCTAGAAAAAGTGAAGTGAATCTCTAAGATGTCTGCTGGCTAGCACAGTGTGCTGTGTTCATCTGGGCTTCTGTTTACTCTTTAGCATCCAAGTCTGAAATTGACTTATGGCATTAAAACGATAAACAAGCGTCTAAGGAAAAGTTTAAAGTTTTATGTGTGGGTTCGTTTTCTGAGATCGGTTCACTTTTTTCTTGACGTATATTACACAACACTCATAACAATATCTGGAAAGGAATGGAAATGCTCAATCAATAAACTGGAAAATAACACAAAAACACACAAACTCAGACTGTTAGTAAAAATGTGGCTATGATGTAATGGCTCACTTTAACGAATGCAGCTTTTGAGACAGGGCGGGGGTTGGGGATTTGTATCATCTGCAAAGTGAAAAACGTTTTTAGTGACTTCGAACATGACCACCTCACATACGCAGTTCACACTGAAAAAGCGAGGGCTAAAAACCGAGAAAGCTCTTAACCCTTTATTGACCGAGCATCATTTAGGCCGCCTGGACTTATTTTGTAATTTTGGCCATAAAAGGGCCAGAAAGCATACTATAGGTGAATTCTTTTGCCCCTTTTTCCAATCATTTTACATTATTGTATTGTTATGACAATTAAACAACACTTTAAAGTGGAAAAAAAAACTGACTCTGTTTTCTCAGATTTATAGTTAAGTGGAAACTGATATTCAACACTAACAAAATGTAACACAACATAAAGATTAAAAATGAACGATACTGAATATGTACAATAAAGTTTTTGAGTCTAGGCCACTCAGTTTTTTAAATCTCCAGGGCTTTTTTGTGGCGTTGCCACTTTCTCCACAAACCCCTCTCTGCCCCGTGCGTGGTCAATTCTTACATGCTATCGGACCGTAGTCGCTCGTCCTTTCTACATGATGCACCATAAAGTTTCATAAAGCTCGTCTTTCAGTAATCGTTTGAAATGTGTCTATAGCCCAAATGGTCAAGGAGTCACATTAGTGTGAAGCACACACGGTAAAACATAAACGGAGTGACCTTTTAGGTTCAGACAGCAGTAGCATGCCAACGGTGTGTGCTACCGTGATGCACCAAATATCCCCGTAAAGCGCAGCCTCTCTTCTTTCCAAAACCGATGACAATGACATCGTTACAGTCGTTTAAAGAGCTCTTGTAAAATGGCCCCGTTGGCGGGCCCAGTTGTTTGTATCAGCGTGGCAGGGTATCATTTTTCACTCCAAGAGATTCTTTTCACTTTTGACTATGTAGTAATTGTCTTTGTGTTGTTTTGTTTAACGGAAATATTCGGCAATTGCTTTTCACTTATGTCCTTGGAATTTTTTGATGTTTTGATTGAAGTGTTAAAAAAATAACAAAAAAACCCCAACAATGTTGAAGAGAACCTGCATATTTTGATGACATTGTCTAGTAAAACTACTGAAGAAAATATCTTTTGGAAAACATATTAAGAACAAAAATATATAGTAAACAAGACTGACCCCTGAAACTGTTGCCACGAGTAGCATTTGGGAGAGATTGAGCTCTTGATGGCGCAGTATAGCAGTAGGAAAACACATCAAAGTGCCACAGGTGCTGTGGCCTCTGTGTTTTGATCGAGGACTTAAAATAACACATTTCAGAGGAGAACAGTAGTCATTTCACCGGCACTGTTTGGACCACAGGACTTCGCCCTGAAGCCGAAAGAAAACCTGCTGGGAAAAAAAAAAACCAAAACAACAATCTTTCGTGATCATTGTGTCACGCATGAGATTGTTTACTGATTGTTTACTTACTGCTACAGCGGTTTGCAGGCTTTCCCCTTTTAATGTTAACATCAGCCACGGGGTCTCTGAGAAATGCACATGAGAAGACATAATTCCTTACTGTCAGTGCCCTGCGTTTACAGTACACACACAACAAGCGAGGTTGAAACTTGTTCCCAGTGGCCAGGATGAGTGACAGGGATGAAGAAATGAAAGCCACTGTCAGTCAAGATTTTCTTGCCTGTCATTAGAAATGTGGTGCCTGTCATCACAGTGAGCTGGCGACGAAGCGCAGGTGGAACTAAAAGTGGGAACGGCTATGAAGAGAGTTAACTGTGACTGACAGGAAGAACAGAGCAATTACAGTGCCTGCCAAGGGCTTTGAGTTCACTAGAGGTGAGGATAATTGAGGAGGCAATATGTAACTTATGTTAGATATTGTTCCTTCAAATCGTTTTAATCGCCATTTTTGTCAGACATGATTTCTTAATGGCTCTTAGCCCTAATGTTAAGGGTTTTATTTACAAGTGAATTTCAGACTCTGCTCAAGTTCCTTTTTTTGTACCATCTAAACTGTGTGTTGCGTTTCAGGAAGAATAGGTGAGCAATTCAAAGTTTAATGGTACAGGGTGTAATACCTCGTGTTGGTCCCTATATGTATATAACATTGCCCATACTTCCTACTTTGTTATTCGTTCGGCTAAAAAAAAAAAAAGAAAAAAGAAAGAAAACAGCATCTCCAAGTATAAACGCTCTCTAACCAGCCAGAGACAAACATGGCCTCTCTCCAGAATCACAAGATGGCAGGGGCAGATGGCCAATTACATCCCATAATGCCTAATTGTAAATGATGAGGCAGGTGTCAAATTAGGCCTACCTACAAATGAAGGGGAATTCATAACACATCACCTGAGACACATACAGTCTGGAGTTTGAAAGAGAAACATTAGATATAAGGGGTTACTTTGGAAATGTATAGACAGTGTTATTACATGATCTGTTATTTAGAAAGATTTGACATTTCATATACCAGATGTGGGACTCATCAGGTGCCGCCACCATATTATCCTAATACTTTATTCACGATAAAATATTATCACAATTTTGAACGTTTTGCAATATGTTGAGTATTTTAATAACATATGTTGCCATTTATGGCCTTTTAAACTGCAGATTATGTTCTCAAAGTTAAACTTTGTAAATATTGATTTTATTCAGTAAGATAAAGTTATCTCATTTTAGTTAAATTAGATTTTGAAGTATAGCAACACTGTCAATAAAACCTGCTGTAAATGTTGCCATAAGATGAGTCAGTCTGCTGTCAGTCTGTGATGGAATAAGGGTCAAGTTGTCGATTACATGCAATCTGTTTCTGATAATACAGCAAATTACTGTAAAAAATGGTCAAAAGTTACATATCTGTTGCTATTCACATAGGCAGAAATGAACATTTAACAGAATTTTACGTTTAATTATTACATCTGTGTTCCGCAGCCTTTGTGTTCTATGGGAAAATAATCACAGAACAATCAGCTGGTGGGGCCGAGTTGGGTTGAGTCCCCTGCAGTTGAGCTCATTGATAAAGACTCATTCAGACTGATGGCAATCTGTCTGCATTTATAAATTAGACAGCAGTTATTTTTAAACCTTCAGTGATCTCTCTGAGAGTGACTGCAGTCAATCCGAGTCAGACTACAGAGAGGTTTGCAGAGAGGTTGTCTCCTGTCTGGCAACCTGTGCAAACGCCTTGCGATTAAAAGCGGTCATGAGTGTGCAACAACCTCAAACTCTGGACAACAATTTAGTCACTACAATTTGCAGTTGGTTGAATGTGTGAATAAGATCTTGTGCTTGCTCTTGTTCTTGGTGTTCCTAGAATATTTTGTTAACATTTTGTCTCTCTGTATCGATACGATATCTCCATGCAAAATATCATAATACTACGCTACGATTTTCCCCTCACTGCAATAAAGAAGATTAGCATTTCCTTATTAGTCCAACTATGTGTGCAAGTAGTGTTGACTCATTAACTAAGAAAGACAAGGTTATAGCAGAACTGTAAAAAACCCACCATGAGATCACCTATAAAGTCATCAGAAAGTAAGTGATCTCTGTCACAAACGAACCACCGAGTGCTTTCACTGGAAACCTAACCAGCTCAATATGGCAATACATCTCGTATCGCATTAGTAAAAAGTGAGTGTGCAATACATTTCTGACATACTTATACAGTAGTCTACTCATTTTGTATTTCAATGCTTTACTGTGTTTTATGTTTGACGTTCAGCAGAAGCGCTTGCCTTGTTTCACAGTGCCTGACATTCACCCATTTTCTCTTTTTATATTTCCACATTGTAAATTACTTGAGTGATTTATCACCAAGTCTTAGACCACCAATGCAAAGTTAAATTTAGTCATCCAGAGAGCGCCTTATTTGGCTGGGTGAGCTTTCTAAAGTTTGAGTAAACAAATGAAAATGTCATCAGCGTCAGTATATGCTCAGGGATGTGACAAAAGACCTGAGCTACAAAGCAAAGAGCCTGAAAAATTACACTGGTGAATCGCAATGAAGGATACCATTTAAGTCTCCAATATTTAAATTCTGACCAAAAATGTAGGATATCTCTCACAGTGTTGGCTTGGATTTGATCTTTTTTTTTAAATATTTTTTAGTACGCAGCCCCCACACTTTGTCGATTTGCTTGCATACTATGTTAAATGCTTCTCTTTGTAGAAACAGTATTTAACGGTGTTTGGAATGATGTGCAGTGCTGTTACTGTGCAGCTATCTGAGACATCCATTTCTCTCTCTGAGTAAACAGACCTATGTGGCTCTGCAGTCAAGGTGTTTAGACACCAGAGAGTCACTACAAGGACGTACATTTCTGCAGCCAGTTAACCAAGCCTGTGCTCTCTCCTCGTTGCTCTGTTTGCTCATCTCTTCCCCCCTTAAGAGGTCACTGCGTCCCCATTCTCCTTCTCGTCTTTCCAAACCTGATTATTGGCTCTCCATCCAGACACAGTCACTTCTGTTAATTAGAACAAACCTTTTAGTCATTGAACATACATCTTCTCTTCCAAGACCGGCCAAGACCGGAGCGGACTTGCCACGGACCATCATTCATGTGAAGTGTCTGTCCTTACTGTCTTTTCCCAGCCCCTGCCTCCTCTCTGTGGTGGCAGCACAGCTCCTGTCCAGAAGCACTGAGCTGCTAAATAGCCACAACCAACCGTCCGGAACGACCCAGCAATGAATATTAAAAATCCATCAGGCTGCAAATCAACAAGCCAGTACATGGCAAACACCATTCTTTTCATTTGGTGTTACTGTCACCCTTGCCCCCTCCCATTAACGCCGAGCTGTTATAAAGAAAGTGAATCAGTGCTATTGTGGCATCTGAGAACCAACAACCTATTAGAGACTTTTGACCCGCTGCTTCAACATTTTGTCACGGCCATGTGACAGCAACCGTGTTGAATGAGAGTCTCAGTGTGTGGGAAAGATAGGGTGAGTAAAATCAAGAGAGAAAAATTCAACAAACTTCAGAGGGACACCCAGAGCTAAGCAAAAATAAAGTAAAAATGAGCCAAAAAAGAGGAATTCTTGAGAGCCTAGGACAAAGAAAAGATGCTGATTGTTGATTGCTTGCACTCGTAGCCAAAGGTTGTCCCTGTAAAAGCTTGCCCTTTCCTGAGCAGCATGGCCTCTCTCTCTTATGAGTATGCTCATATGCTTTTAACGATGCTCTCTAGCATCTCTGCGCTCAGCCATCGCCTCAGGAAGATGCTATTCCATTACCCTCACCCTCAGAGGAAAGCACAAACACATTTGCGAATCATGTACAGCACGTAGAGATCTGCCGGGGGATCCTTGCTCAGGCAGGCCTTAGGTGCTGGGTGGGGTCATTCAGGTGGAGTTCTGGAAATTTAAGTAGCACAGCGCACAGATAGAGGATGAAAAAAGTGAAACTGAAATAGAAGCAAAACTGACCGTTTGATGACCTCAATATCAGAATACACTATGAAGCTGCAGACAGGGAACGAATGATAGGGATGGATCAAGAAAAGGTATCTAAACACATGTTGTTGCAGGTTTCTGCTGTGTAACACTACATGCTTGCCCAAGTGGGAGAGGTGAGAAGCAAAGTTAGGCTGAATTCAGTCTCCAGTATGACATTGTGTCCGCTCTAACTGATTCTTATGGAGGGGGAGGATATTTACTAGAGATCAGTGTAGTTGCCTGAATCTAACATCACTTTTCGTCAACACCCTGTTCCCATGCCAGTTTGTTTTTTTGTTTTTTTATCCCAGCATTTTAATAGTGGCACAAGCAAAGCAAAAACAGTTTAGCATGTTTCTGTATTTGTAGCTTGGCAGCCATCCCTTGTGGATGCTGAAAAAAGTAATGGGATCCATTCTTATTCATTTCCTGTGAGCTAATTTGATCAATAAGTGTTTAACTAAAGTGATAAAACAGCTCGTATTAGATCCGCATAAAGAGATTCATATTTATTTGCTAAGTATCTCTAGTGTCGTTGAACATTTGTTGCATGGCAAGGTCGTTTTCTGTGGGAACATCTCGAATAATCGCGGCAGCTCTAAAAATAAATAAAAGGAAATCAAAAAGAACAGGGACTAGTGTGATGTGTAAATTTCAAAATAGAGGTTTCATTTTATACCTCTGTGGGATATAGTCACATTAGAGTCTAGTCGGACAGCTCCAGCTGCCACATGCGTTCTCCATTAATCTCTAAGTTAGAGATGATTTGTGTCTTTGTAGCATCTCTGTCCACTGTTTGACTAACATGAGCTCCGCTGTGTTACCAGCATCGTCCCAGAGCCGCGCAGAACAAACACACAAAGACACAGCAAATCCCTAGACAGCCTTGGGCAAAGGACCCTGTCCCCCTGACCCACTCCGCATGGCCAGCTGAGTGTCCCACATTGCCTGCCCACTTCACAGCATATGGAAGCAAATTGCTGCCAATGCTGCAAATGGTGGTTTAGATCCATCTGAGCCCAACTGTCACACGGTGGCACCTGGGGTGCGAGTCTTCTCGAACTAAACTCTGCTACAATCAGGCCACGGGCGCTTTGAAGAAAAACTGCTGCAATATAAGATTTCTTCTCCCTCCAGCCAGCTTGATAAGTATTTCATCTCTTCCAATCTCCAAAACCATTTGAGCAGACATCTATAAAAAAAACAAAAAAAACAACTTGAAATGATAACACTGAATTGTGTGTAAATTCTGGTGTATTGTTGATATATACTTCCAAGTCCCATAAAGGGGCTAAATTGGATTTTGAAATTATTACTGCATATGTGTTTTGACAAAGCGCTCTTTTTTCCTTCCCTCATGCAAATAAATGAACAGCGGCCGCTGCCTCTAATGCCCCTTCTCTTCCTGCCACAGGGCAGACATTAGTGTCACACTCTCTTCAATAGAGGTCTGTCATAAAAGACACATCAATAACCAGAGACGTCTCAATGTTCTCCATTATTATTATTCTTTAATGCTACCACAGACACGATTTAATGCCTTGCACATTTTTCTCCTTCCTGCCATTGCTGATCTGCAGAGTTTCATTAGCATACAAAGCCCTGTTTTAGTTGTGGGGGGTTTGTGGTAGATAGCAGCCAGCCAGTTAGCTCATCTTTACTAACCCCCTTTGTGTGTGTTTCTTGCTGCCAGAGCTAAAGATGATGGTTTTGTGGCACATTGGGGAGGCTCTGTCACATTAATCCTTCCCACACACCGCTCTAAACCCAGCAGTGCATAATTCTACTGCAGGGTTGCTCAGATGGCCCCAGATACCATAAGCATGAGGTTTGAAGACAAACAGCATCTGGCAAGAGGAATAAAAAAACGAAGTTGGGCAAAGGTAAAAAGTCGTTCAGGCATCTGTGCTTACTCAGCTGAGTTTGTGCGTATGTGAGCCGAGATGTAGCAAGAATATAAACTCTGCTTAGATGGACGGTTTTATTTTTGGGGGGGAAAAAAAATAATTCCATGCCTTTCATAACAGGACTCGCAAGGCATCTTCTTGTATTCCATCTGGGAAATGGTTCTTGCTTTTTTTATTTATTTATTTATTTATTTATTTTTATGTCACGTCTGTCATGTGTTTGGGGGGGCTGCAGTGCAAACTTGCTGCCAGGCTTGGCCTGAAAGATGCATCTCTGCGCAGAGAGCGTTTGCCTTCAGCAGCACGATTGCTGTCTGCCCCATCTTTCCAAGTATCTTCAGCATCTTTAAGCCCCTCCAGCTTTCTGTTACCTATCAAGCATCTGGAATTTTAGCGGGAGACAGGTGCTGCAGACAGACAGTCAACAAGTTTTTCACTTTCCCCTCAGCCATCCCTAAGCAGAACAGCTTTTACCTTGTTGTAAAAGAAGCAAGACTACGTGTACACACACAGATTATGAGGTAGCACACAATATGCCCTCTAAAATGTTAACACACATTGAATTAATCACAAATTAGAGTGCATCATTTTCTTACACTTTTGTTCTCCTGGGATGTTATTTTTTTTTTTTACATTGGTAGTGTTTTAACATAACACTTTTTTCCCCCAGACAAACGCACTGGTGATCTAGGGTTACAGGAGCAAATTGGTGTCACTGTAATTTGCCTGTATAGCGCCTCTGGTATCACACTATTGTAAACCTAAAATGTCAGTGTAGACCAGGTACTAGTTTAGCAAGAAGACCAGTGTGTGTGTTGTTTCGTAAAAGGCGGACATTGTAGATGGGAATGGGAATAAAAATGGTATTCATTATAATGTGTTACATAGCTCAAAGGAAGAAGCTAGGGTTGTTGAGGTGTATGGTGACATTTAGCGCTCGTGCAGAACACTGGGAATATATCTAATTACCAAACAAATCACCAAGGAGACTAAGGGGGGGCTTCAAGAAGCTTATAGGCAAAAGCAACAAAATCTAGAGGTCAGTGAAATCCAGAATACTCACTGTGTGGAGTGCAAAGGCTGCATGTTTATGTCAGCCCTGTACTTCTAATAGACGAATATGGAGAGCATCAACTTACACAAAAGGTTCCCTTTGGCTAATGTAGATGTTTGCTTTAATAACTTGCACTGGAGTAAGCACATCTCCAGAGGTGCCAGATGAGCGCTCCCATCACCCTGCCATTCACACTGGCAAACAAACACCCAGACATGGAATAATCTACTGTCCTGCATGTTTATGGTCGATCTTGTCCCAACAGCGTAAATGTCTTTGACTTTGAAGGCGTGTGGTGAGCGTGCACGGCCTGAATGCAATTGCGACTGCGCCGTGTGCGTG
>VUQR01002990.1:0-28632 GCA_015108515.1 Hemichromis elongatus
AAAACCTTTCTGCTTTATGTATCTCCTTCCTTCATTATTTTCAGGTTGGCGTTTCCCACCACACGGATCCGTGCTCTGGAAGAATATGTCCTCCTCTTCCCTCAGTTTTCCATGGAGTCATTGAGCTGGCTGCCTGTTCCCACGCTGACTTATGAACAGAAAGTTGAACCAGCAGAGGTAACATTCGTCTACCCTTCCACCAAAATGTTTGCTTTTGACCGTGCCGTGCACACGGAGAATGACATCTTGCTATTTTGAGACACTTAAGAGGGGAAAATACTCCACCCAGAAGTTATGCAATCTATAAACATAAAAATGTTCCATATTTATTTCATGGGCTTTTCAAGAACAGCCAGCGCTGCTCAAGGTCCATGTGGGGAGTCCGTTAAAAAGGTTTGCTGGACGGGCACTGCGAACACGCAGCTCAGGAGGAGTGGAAGTGTTCTGTCATGGTTGGACATGGGCGTCTGGAGGTGATTAGAGACCATTTGTTTCTGTCAGGGAACAAGGCTCCAACCTTCTCTGTGTGTGATTGATGAAATAATGGAAGTGAATTGGACAGGATAAAAGGGGACACACACATACACACACTCTCATCAGTTAAATACGTTGACACTGAGACTTTACATGATTGCCTGTGTTTGAAAGTTTTTCTACGAAAGGCCAAATCAAGTTTAAGAAAATTCAGCCCATTTTTCTGACTGTGTGTGTATGCTTGCTGTTCTCATGGACACAATTTTCCATTCCACGTATCCCAACTTCTCCTCCTTTCACTCTAAATCCCTTGCTGTTTTCTTTTTCTCGCGCACACATGCGCACGCACACACTCACGCACATGCAAAATAAACATACTAGTTGAGGACCTGGCTAATGCTTGTTCCTTGTCTAAAGAGCAAAGATAAAGACAGAGAGGGAAGTGGCGAGTGGTGCAGTAGCCCCCCCTCACCGCCCCACCACCACCTCCTCTCCCTCCTCCCCTTCTGTCCTCCCCAAGGGGATCGGATGTTCTCAGCCGTTATAAGCAAGCAAAGCTGGCGGCCGGCAGACCGTCTGGCTCCAGCACAGCCCGGGCATACAGACAATGCCAGACCTTCTGTCATGAGGTTTGCTTTCACTGAGGTCAGCTAAACAAGCCTCAAGGCCCTAAACACAGCCATGTGCACACATACTCCTCCATCCTCAGAAACAAAGCGCATCTGAACACACTCAGACTTACTTTCCCCCCCCTACCTTAGGCAAAACTGTCAGTCTCCTGTTTGTGTTGTCTGTGTCTGTGTTTGCAGTGTCACTCTGTCCTGCAGCTAGTTGACCTCACTCTCCTTCTCAAACTGAGAAAACGGGCAGCCAGCTGACCTGCGCTCCGTGCCAACTTTAGCATAATTTGAATGCCATAACTCTTTAACAACAGCATGACTATACATTATTACTCCCGTATAGTTAACACTGTGTCACCAGAAAGTGACAGAGTTGAAATATTTACCAGCTAATCTGAAGTACGTTGGTGTGATACTGTGTTGCAGCTTTAACTAAATCTATACAGAGGAATGCATCTGTAATCATTCTTCATTGTGTATAGAATATTATATAATTATAATAATAATTATAGACCCTCCCCTTTCTAAAATAAACCATGCTTTCATGCTGTTTCTACCATCCAATCCCAGTGGGCTAACACCTGTCACGGACCCTGGGTCTGAGTGACCCAGGGTCCGTGTGCAGTTTTGGACTATTGTTATATTTTTTATGTCTCCTGCTCTGCTGCTGCTGTCCCTGTCTTCCATGTGTGTGTGTTTGTGTGGGTGCGACTGTGACAGGCACCTTCTGGCCTGGTGGGTGTGGTCCTGCCAGGTGGTTGGCCACACCCGAAGACAGCATCACACCTGCAGCTGATCAAGGCTCGTTGGAGGAGCTACTTAGGATTGTGGCAGAGCTCTTTCCAGCGCTGGATCATTGCGTGACTACTCGTCAGTGTCTCCAGCAAGTTTGTGAGTCTGCCGCAGAATTTTGGTATATGCTAAGGTCTGTTTTGTATGTGTGCTTCCCAGGAGAAGTGTGGAGACCAGAGAGCAGTGAGCACGGGGTGCTCAGACACCGAGGAGCGGGGACTTGGGACACAGGGAGGAGGACACGTCACGGGAGTTGGGAGCGCACGGGGATTTATTGTTGTTGTTTCTTTACATTCACTGTAAATAAACCCACTGTAAATGCAGAGCTTCGCGCCTGGGTCCTACTTCCCCACCTCACCCACGGTCTGCCACACAGACCGTGACAACACCTCTATAATTCTCTTTTGTAGTATTTTCGTGAGCTGGTGCAAATTTCAACCTCTGTCTCCTGTTCTTACCCTCGTGTCCCTAAAGTGAGTTTATGAGGAACAGAGTGTATCTTGAAATATTTCTCTTTCTAGAAGATCAGTTAGGATGAATTTGAATAAAGTAACCAGATGTGTGTTCTGAAATACTAAAATGTCAGCTGCTAATCCTTTGTTTTATCCTATTGCCATATTTTCTAACACAGTTATGCTCCTTTACCTGAAATAGATTTTTTGTTTTCTGCAGCTCTTTTTTTGACATTACACGTTGATTTCATTTTTGAGCCACATATTTGAACTCAGGACTCCTCAATTTTTATGGGATTTTATCAAACTGACACAATCTACATGCTTTGGACAAGACCTTTAATGTTCATGTTCTGAAATTCTTGGCTAATCTGTCTTCACTTTGCTTAAAAAAAAATGTGTGTTGTGTTTGTGGCATTTATGCAAGCTGAGTTTTTTTCAATTCCAGTTAAGCAAATCTGTTGCAGCTATTTTATGGCAGTCTTAGTGTCCTTTGTGAAAGGATAGACAGAGGTTAGAGGAGGCCTGGTGAGCGACTCTGGTCTCCTGCGTTGGGGATGCACCAACCTGTCTGCGCTCAGGAGAGTAACTTTTTATGAGTGACTCATTCCAGCTGAGGCTTGCTTGGTAGCCCGCTGCTTTTGATTTCACAGTCTGTTGCTGCTCCTCTCTCCCAGCAAGAATCTCAAAACACCTCCTCCTACCCCTATTGCCACCCCTGTACTATACACTGGTGCTCACTCATCTCATGGGAAAACAGCAACAAGCACCACAACAGGTGTTTACACTTGCCTGTCTGTCTGCAAAGGTTTCAGGTTGATTTATGAGAGACAAGAAGAAAATAGGTGTGAAGGATTTTATTGTGTTTAAGACACAGGCAAGACCTACGTGTGTGGTGTTCTTCCCGAGAGGCTGCAGGTCTGCAAATGTGGCATCTCTGATCGACAGCTTTAACAACTATGAAGCATTTTTCACAGATGTATGAACACAGAAAGGCATTCATAAAAAGGAAGGGCAAAATGACACAGAAATATTCTTTTACCAGCATGTTTTTGTTTTGCTGATTTTTAATATCAAGATTCACACACTGAAAATAAGAGTGGTGTTTAATTAGGTGGTCTGGATTTGTCAAACTCTTTTTGATTTTTTTTGGGCTGCCCATCCCTTATCCTTCATTTTCCTCAAAACAAAAACAGCTGGGGATAATACATGAAGGAACACAGGAGTCTAATAATGTCAGTATTAGACACACAAAATGCTGCGTAGACTGGATGAAGTTAACTCAAAGGATTTGGCTCAGAAGGAAAAAAAAACCCTGCCATTTTAAATTGAGAAGCCTACAATGCCGCCTCTAGAGAAGCCAAATAACCGCTACATACTCAAACGCTTCCTTTCATCCTCCCTCCCCTTTGGCCTGCTCCCACTTTGCTTTTTAGTCCATCTTTCTCTCTTATATCTCCTTCTCTTCTCCTCACCCACCCCCCTTTTTATCACTCCCTCTTTCTCTGAATGAGCTGCCCTCAGATTACTGGGGTTTGTGGAGGTCTATCAGAAACATGTGTGGAGGTTTGGAGGCGGCTGATGGGAAGTCCTTCATCAAGCTGCTCACCCTCATTCCTCCCAAAGACTCCGAGCCAGTGGGGAAGAAAAAACTCTTAGCGAGTTCAAAGACAGAATCTTATTGGGGGTTTTTTGCAGGATATTATTTTCCACTGAACGGATAAACAGGAAAAACTTCCCACCCCAAAGCACTCTCTGTAAAATGCAGGAGCCAGTTGGAAGACTGAAAGCACCCCCCCCACACACACACACACACCTACGGTACCCACCACCTTATCACAGCGTTCAGCCATTACTCTTCGAGATTTTAGCCTATGTGTGAATCTCCTGCCTTCTCAGGTTAAATGACTCATCCCGTATATGTTTGGCTGGTTATACAATGAGAAACATGATATTAATGCAACTTATTAAATTGTATTTCTTTATTTTAGATGATCAGATATGATTGCAGATACACACAAATGCATAAAACGAAAAGCAGCAACTTGAACTTGTCTCATCATATCAGTGTTTATGTGTGACAAAGGTGAAGGCATGTACTGATGACAATATTACTTTCAATGTCCTGTTTCGACATTGCCCCCTTGTGGACTCTCTCCATTAGCTTGTAATTTCAAAATAAAACATCTATAAAGCTAAAACATTTGAACAAGCAAACATACAGTGAAATTCAGGAGTGCTCTTTCTGTAGACGGCTTTTGTGTGTCTTCTTTATACATGTGTGGACACATGTGAGGTAGCAGTCTCACAGTGAAAATCTTACATAAAACACAGATGTGTTATTAGCAACGGGCATCAAAGTAAATGAAAAATGGTGTCTGTAATGACTAGAATCACATATTTTTGTATCAGATTGCTCATAGGTATGCATTAGTGTGCATAAGCAGTGTTTTCCTGTTGTCTTTAGTATAACAATTACCTCTACTGTTGAGGGAATTGGAAGAAGAGATGGTATTAGACATCTTGAAATACTTACTAAAGTTGTACTTCAACAGGGTACTTAAGTAAATGAATTTTCTGTCACTTAAGAATGCTCTTGATGGGAGGGAAAAGTCACTCTGTGGTGTAACAGGAATACTGGAAGCTATTTGTCTCTTCACTGTTTTCATAATCTTTCAACAGGTTTGCTGTTAAGGTATTTCATGTATGTAGAGAACTTTTATTCTGGCGTTTCCATGATAACTGATTGTGTGTGAACTTTGAGGCTCATTTACAACAAAGATCAAAGGTCTATGGCATCTACCATAACTAAATCACTCTACTATGTGTATGTGCGTGTGTGTCTTGTGCTAATGAAGAAATAAAGAAGCTATCTCTGCAGAGAAATGCTTCTGAAGCAGCCACTGACCTGAGTGTGAGCATGAGAACGGGTGAGAAAGAGACTGGAAAAATCCACGGCATTTAGGTAAAGCCATGTCATAAAGGCAACACTAATGAGCCGGAGGTTTTAAGAGGGGGGGGGGGGGAAATGGTTTACATATGGATTTGAAAGAGCACAGGCATCACAGCTATGTTGTGTATTCAATGAAGCAAAGTAATCCTGGTGTACACATCTCTCCCCTGCTGCGCTACAGCTCCTCCTCCTCCTTTCAAACTCATGTCATTTTTTTACACAAGCAACATTCATCTATTGTGTATTTTATAGTATGAAAATACACTTTTAAAAGACCTATAAGAAGTAGAAAAGTAACACTATTCTTTCTATTTGATGTTTTAATGATATTTCCTTTTTTTTTTTTTAACCCTCTTATGTTCAACTGTGGTCTAACATCTCACTTGTCCTCTGCTACCAGCACTAAAACTAATAATTTGAGATCTACTCGGTCACTCTCCTCAAGTTCAACAAACACACGAGCTGGCCACAGGCTATGCATAATGATAATGCATAATAGATAAAGGCAGATTATGGCTGAAGACTACAACATGCCTGATTGCTTTCTTTTCCTTAAGTCACATTAAATCATCTTCTAAGCCACATTAAACTCCATTCCCATTACAAACCTAATAGGATCGTCATTTTAATATGTGATGGGTAGTTCCTGAAAGATGGCTTTTCAGGTTCATTCAGCTGCTTCACCTACATCTAAAATAGAAGAAAAAAGAAATTCAGGCTTCCCAAACTGAGCAAAACGCCACTGAAAAAGTTTTGTTTCGTATACGGGGGAAAAGGGGTTTTTTTCTAGATAAAAACAATTAACCTTGAGAATGCTCTCTGGATCAGGAAGCAAAACAAGGCCTTCCACTGGGAAAACAACCAACATATCAGTAGACCAACATCACCATAATGGTGAAAGGGAAATACCAACTGAACATGAGACCACACTTCCTCATATGATGCACAAAAATGTGTATCTGATATAGGAAACAAATGCATAATCAGTAAATAAGAAATACTGACAGTGGGAAAGAAACCCAAATACACCCAGTGCTCCCAGAATAAGGGCAGTCCTGTTGTTGTTTGTGTTTTTCTTGTTAAAACTGTACAAAATAATTTCCCAAATATTGTATCTTTTGTCTCAGAATAAACTTCTTTTTGCCTTCAGCACTAACACCCAAACGCGCTCTAACAGAATGAGATCTGGTTACTGTGGAGGCCATTCGAGAATGATGAACTCAGGGCTAGACATGGTCAGCAGCAACACTCAGGTAGGCTGTGGCATTTAAATGATGCTCAGGTCATACTAAGGAGTGCAAATATTACAGAGAAAACATCTCCCACATCATTAAACCAGCAGCAACTGCCTGAACTTTTAATGCAAGGCAGGATGGATCAATGATTTCATGCTATTTACGCCAAATTCTGACCCTATCACCCCAATGTTGCAGCAGAAATTGACTAATGTCAAACCAGGCACAATTTTCCAATCTTCCTTTGTCTAATTTTAGTGAGCTCATATCAATAGTAGCTAGTACCAGGTACCCCTTCTTGTTTTAAGGTGACAGAAATGGTACCTGGTGTGGTCTTTCGCTGCTGTAGCCTATCTGCTTCCAGGTATGATGTGTTACGCATTTATTTGAGTTACTGTTGCCTTTCTATCAGCTCAACGCAGCCTGGCCATTCTCCTCTGAGCTCTGACATCAAAGAAGTATTTTCACTCAGAGAAGTGATGCTTACTGGATATTTTAGACGATTCTCTGCAAATCCTAGAGATGATTGTGTGGGAAAATCCCTGTAGATCAGCAGTTTCTTCCTGTAGATTCAGACGAGACTATCTTGTATAATTGATCATGCCGCATTCAAAGTCACATCAATCACATGTCTTCTCCATAGGTGTACCCAACAAAGTGGTCCATGAGTATATATACTGTTACATTGGGAGAGAATGCTCATAGACTCATGCTAAAGTAAAGAAATTAAAACAGCTCATTTAAGACAGTGGACGAAGTGAGGCGCTACACCGAGGCCCAGCATAACCTTTCTAAGCATCATGTTATCATTAAAACAGTCAATCATGCAAAGCTACTCTAGCAGGGTCCAAAAATACAACCATGGAGTCAGAAATGAGCATAATATGTCCTTTTTAAAAAGACGTGTATGTTTAAATATTTATTTTACTCACTGTAAGATAAAATAGATTTTTTTAAAAGATACTATAATATGCCATAAGTCTTACACACCAAAGCATTTTTCACACAGATTTACATACTACATAAACAGCCAGGTTTCCCAGAACTACAACTAGAAAGTGCATTTTTTAAAATGTTTTACAAAGCTAACATTTGGGCATATACTGACACTAATGAAAGCCATTTTCAGGATACAGTAAAAAGGGTTCCAAAAGTTCACATTTGCTTGCATACTAATACTAATGAGAACACATTACAAGGAAACACCAAAAATAGTGATGAGTCCAATAAGAGCTCTTCACTGCCTGCAGCTCTCTGAAATAAGCAAGTTTTAATGTTCAAGAGTAATGCTTAATTATCCATACATGGCCATTTACAAGCATATTGCCACAGGGCTCCAGCTTCACAACAGTCCCCAGTCTAATAGAAGATGGCATTATTGCATGCAGTCAGAATTATTCACTGCATTACCCACGATTCATAGCATGTATTAACACAAGCAATTTCATGCATATGGATACAGTGGGTCTTAGCAGGGGAGCTCCTGATTGCTCTGAAACTAATTTCACAATCATTAGTTTTGGTGGTGCTGTGAGTGACAGAGTGTATTTACTAGATTTTGGAAAATGACAATTTCCACAAGCTTTGGGTAGGAATCTATAAAAATGAAAGCCTGAGCTGCAAGAAGCTCTTAGCTGATCGGAGACGACAGTGACACTGGAGTCGTTGGTTAGAGCAAATTTTCCTTTGCAAATGCAAAAAAGAACAAACAAAATAACAATATTAATTATCTAGCTTTGTTACACCATGTAACATTTATGAAAGTGTTGTTTTTGCCATCGAGTGAGAGGCCCTTTATAAATATAGGGCACAGGGCTTGAGATTCAGGCCAAACCAAAAGCCATTTTGCCTGAAGGTGAAGTTAATGAATCATGGTCGAGTGCTGCATTCTTTCCATATGTAGGATGAGGAGATATTTTGCCAAGCCTCTGAAACAACCTAATGCTGTTATGGGCCATTGTTCACAATAAACATGTAAATTGTGTTTATGGTATACTGTATAAGTCAGTGAGTTAATGGCACTGATTCACAAATAAATTATAATCAAAGTGTGTCAAAAAAAAAGAAAAAGAAAAGAAAAAATAACTTCACAAAAGCAAGAGTTTTTACTCGTTAGCAGAAAAAACCAGAGGTGTTTTGCAGTATCGTTAACAGAACTTCTGTTCTCTCTAAAGACTAATGTCATAAATCAGCCATCATTCCTCTACCAAAGCAGGGAATGCTACTTGATCTTGCAGAACAAGAAATATACATAAATTAACAGGCCAATTTTCATGAAAATTTTGGAAGAGGTTGAGCAAATCCAAAAGGAAACCTTGATAAAATTTGGTTAAGATCCAGACCACTTCCCTTCAATTGCAGGATAGGGCACTGGCCTTTCTATATATACAAGAATCTATACAATACAATATAATCACCTTAAATCCACAGAAACCAGCAATGTTTGATGGCTTGCGGTGGAATAGCATGTTCAACATTAACTGTTGTAGCACCAAATGTAAGCCACCAGGTGGGGATATGTTATCTGTTTTCTTTGCTGTAATCTTCATTGCAGTTAGCTTCCCAATTTTGTAAATCCAGTGGATGCATCGAAGCTGTTTGTTTCAGATGTGCTAAGAACTTCAGAAAATTCAAAATAAATGTTATGATAAGGGATCAATGAATGTAAATAGGTGCAGAACAACACTGCATTAATTAAAACACATTGGCCCTATACATTATAAATAATAAAACGTTTTTAAGTCAGTGTTGTATTAATGATCAAGCCATAGTTGACTTTTTATTTACAGAACTGTTTATAAAAATATTCTTTCAGCGTCAATTTAAATGGCATTAACTGTTTTATACTTTGTGTCTCATATTAAATGTCCAAAATAATATTATTTTAAATATAAAGGGTGTTTTTTTAATACTTGGATGAAAATCCTTGACAGTCATTGAATGTCCAAAGTTTAGAGCACATGGACATCACCAAATGCGGTGTTTCCTCATTTGAGATCCGCTGCCAAACCTTTACTGCATCCTTCTGCGGCTTGTTTGTGGATCTGTCTCTCACTTCAGTTTAGTCTTCAGTAACTGAAAAGCATGCTCGGTTGGGCTGAGATCAGAAAACTGACGTGGTCATTGAAGAATATCATATTTTGGGGCATTTGCAGTATGCTTTGGGCCATTATCCATTTTGACTTTTTATTGCTTTTCCAGCATTTGGCTGAATGTGAGCAGACTATCTTTATACTTCCAAATTGATCCTGCTATGTACTCACTTACATCATCAATAAACACTAGTGTCCTGGTTCTACTGGCAGCCGTATGCCCATGCTTCAACGTCACATCCACCATGTTTGAAAGACATTGTGGTACACTCCTCACATCATTCTGTTACAAGTTAACCTGTTATTGTCCATGGTCTTTCGTGTCTTTCTGTCTTGCTGAGCTGGTCAGTGTATTCATTATTTTTAACAATGTTCCATATTGTTGATATAGGCTTTTCTAATGTTTTGGCTATCTCTGTGATATTTTGGTTTCTCAGCCAATAGAAAAACCTAAATCCCTCACTTGTCCTGACATCTCTTCGGAGATCATTCTAGACCTTTTAATAAGTTCAACACTTGGAATCATCTCCAGATGTTTTATCTTCTTAATCTATCGTAGAATAATAAGAAAACAGTCGTCACCTGTCCCTGAAATTGCACGTCAGTAAATCTTCAGGATTTGAGCTTGTGAAAATGTGAAACTAGGGGAATGTGTATAAAAATGCCTGTTGTTCCTAAACAGATAATGTCATACTTTTGTAAACGCCCTTAAATTAAATCTGGAAGTTTGTACTTTAGTCACATCTTGATTACATTGTGGTGGTGTAGAGACACAAAATTACAAAAAAAAAAAGTGTAAATCTTAAAACTTTATGGACCAAACTGTATCTGCAAGTCAGCAGCATAAGTGATCCCACATGCACCATCTATGACCGTCTATCATTTTAAAGCATCTGAAGCCAGAGGAGGAGGATGTGAGGGTGCGTTGGTTCAGGCCAGAGGGAGGGAGAATAGAGGGAGGTCACTCCTGCCCCAGATTTGTAGTTGTCACTGGGGAGAGAATGATGGCTGCGAGCAACAGATAACAGCTTACAGTGTGAAGAGAGATTATAAAAGGAGGCAGAAATTGTAGGGGGAACTGAACCCCACCCATATGGGACTGCGCTGAGCAGCCACATTCAGCTCTAACACACTGCAATTAGCTGCTGAGGCAATTACAGGTTTGTGGAGGGTAAATTGTGACATGCTCTTATTTTTTTAATCATACAATAAGCATGAAGTTCATCGCTCGAGCCACAGAATTTGTGTTTACAGCAGAACTGCGATCACAAGAAAAATGTTAGTCATTTTAAAATCTTAGTGGTATTTTAAAACTTTAAATGTCTTTAAAGTTGCCCCCCACCACCACCACCACACACACATACATGCACACGCACATACATACGTTACTCTAATTGCTTTCTGTATAAGTAATGTTATGCCAGGCACGCTGCCTATTTCCCACATAGCCATGAGTGGCCCCTCAGAGTGTGGCCTGTTGACCCCCCATCTGACACATTTTGCCCAAATGCTCTGGTTCTCTCTCTCTACGACACACACGCACACTGACAAAAGCTCTCCACACCGACTGTCCAGTTCATGCTCCCGTGGCAATAAAGGGAGGTGGCCCTGGAACAAACAATCCAAATAGACAAAAAAGTGGCGCCCACCATTCTCCTGTTGTGTTTATCAATGGCAGAAATATTTTAAAACACAGAGTAATACTTCAAAATGTCACTTTGCTTAAATGGAGTCTTTTAAAGTCAGATCTGTCTGAACCTATATATCATGATAAACCAAATAATTGCCTATAGACAACGTGATTTACAGCTTTTTTCCCTTTAGACTCTACTACTTAAATGTCAAAAATAATTCTTCAGTTATCTTATAATGCACCACTCTAGTTCAGTTTTGTCTGAAACAAGCCCTTTTAGCTCCATTCCCCCTCTCTTTATGACATCTTTCTTCTGATTGGCTTACCCCTGCTAGTAGAAGGCTTGAACTGCAAGTGGATGGGCAGTGTCTGCTCAGAGCCAGAGCTGTTTGCCTGAGGACCATCTGTATGTGTTGATCTAAAACAAGTGTGTGCAGCAGTTTAATGCCTTAGCCTATGGCTCATTGGGATAACCTGCACCTCATCATCATTTCAACCCAATATTGGAAAAATATATAAAGGAAAATAAGGAAGAACACAATAGGTCCCCTTTTAATGAGTGACATCTGGAGAAAATCTGTAATAATATATAACTGTAATTATTACTTCCATTATAAGTCCTTGGGTGTTTTTGAGATAACTGCACTGAACACAGAATACTTTCAGATACATGCAGCACCCAGCTGGCTGGTGAACAGAATGTCATGAAGATGTCCTTGTAGCATTGCCAAGACAGCTATAATATTTATTTAGGATGAAGGAAGTAAGGAGCTATGCCAAATACTTACTTAAAAATAGACAGGAGTCATTGATAGAAGCTATAAATAAAGAGAGGGAAGAGGGGCTTGTCCTGGATGGGGGTATTTATAGCACAGGCACACAGCTGTTTATGAGAGTCAGTGCACTTATCAATAACACCATAAAACCTGAAATACCACTGAATGCACAGTGACCTCCCTCATACATTTCTGGAAAGATGCATCTGAAGTGAAATTAAATCAGTTTTATGAGGGGATCGAAGGGATTACTCTCAAGGGTCTTCTATTCTTGGACACACTAAATGCAAAAGTTGGATCACTTTTCAGTGCTCATATACTTTTTTGTCCCCCTCCCCCGTTTCCCGCGCAGATTTTTAGTCGCCAATATTTCTCCTTCACTGATTCGCCAGCCTAAACAAACACTGAGAAAATATATATTAAAGGCTCGTACATTTAGAACTGAACATCACGTACATTTAAAAAGAAAATTGTATTTTAATCAATTTGTATACCTTTATATCTTTAAACACCTAACACGTGTATTTTATTTCGTTTTTTCTATATTACTATGTAGGAGTTAGTGACCGAGTAATGTGTAGGAAAGTTGTGTGATACAGGTGCAGACGGGCAGACCAGCTGACTGAGGAGCAGGAGGAGGGGCAGCCAGGCTGGCCGAGGTCCTGCTGCACGCCGACACTAAGCACACTTGAACGGAGGGAAGCTGCGACGCACACCGCTGCTGCTGGTTCTGAGCCCCCAGCGGCCATCAGACATTCACCTGTCTAGGAGTTTAGCTAGCAAGCTAAATAGCTTAAAGTCTGAAAAAACAAAGTGTTTACAGTAATCAATTAAACATAGGAGCTGTAACTAGTTGTTGCAGTTGCAGCACAAAAAATGTCTATCTTACCGTTCACCCCTCCAGTTGTGAAGAGGCTTCTTGGCTGGAAGAAAGGAGAGCAGAACGGACAGGAGGAGAAATGGTGTGAAAAGGCTGTCAAAAGTCTAGTGAAGAAGTTAAAGCGGACGGGACAGCTGGACGAGCTGGAAAAGGCCATCACAACACAGAATGTCAACACGAAATGCCTAACTATCCCAAGGTAAAGACAAAGACAGCTCTGACTGACTGCCTCTGAGTAAGTGAGCTAGCAAGCTAATGCTGGTGACAGCTAGCGTTAGCCCAAGCAGCTAGGTAGTTAGCTTGAGTTGATATTAGCAGATGTTTGTATTTAAAGCAGCTTTATTTTATATAAAGTCAAACAGGCGAATTGCCACATCAAAGAGAACATAAAGCGTTTGATGGTATGACATGGATTTTGATTGGACCTGCCACCAGAATCGTAGGCAAGAATCGTGCATTGTATATAGAGCTAACGTTAGCTCTATCATTTTAAATGATATATATAATGATAATGATATATATAAATAAAATTTTGTTCTGCAAACAGGGAGCACACAATTGGCACTCATCGGCCTTAAATATATATATAATTGCCTGATAGCGTGAAAGGAAGAAGATGGTGTGTTTCAACCCATATATTAGAGTCTGTTATGTTATTTTCCAGCATTAGTTTGCGCAACAGTATGATCCGTAGTAAGACCAGCTGTGCAGCGTGAGCTTTCTGAAGTCATTGAAAAACACACCGAATTATGGTCAATTTGAAAGGGCCATTACTTAGGAAGGCAAAATCAGACTAACTTGAAATTGATATGGTATCACTGTCAGGTTGCGTACTGTTGATCTAGAGTGAAATAATAATTTGGAAACAAGAATTTTTCTTTTCAGATAATTCAGAATTCATTGAAAGATTATTTCCCGTATGGGCAAAATGAAAGGGCTGTTTTTTTGAAAGGCAGATTAACATGGTATCACTGTGGGGTTGAATACTGTCAATATATACAATAATTATTCTGTGGAAACAGCAGTTTTCCATTTTAGAGCTTTCTGAAATCATTGAAAAAACACACTTATATATGTTCAATTTGATAGGGCATTTACTTTGAAAGGCAACATCAGAATGAAACAACGAAAAACAAAGTGGAGGCTGGCTTGACTGAGATGCTTGAATTGGAGGCTGGCTTGACACAAGTTAATTGTGAGGGAATGCTGTAGTAGTGAGCATTCTCCAAGCTAGCTTCACCTGCTGACATGGTAACTAGTGCTGCATAAATATGTCCACAGATCACACATGTGATAAAAGGGAGAGGGAGTGGTTTGGCTAAGCTGGAGCCTGACTCAGAGAGGATGTTTAGACTGTGTGTGTCTGTACTCTGGGAAAATTATAATAAGAGTCCAGTTTGGGACTCCCCATATGGGATACCCATCTGTATTAAACCTGCACAATTTGTCAGGCATATGAGGTGGACTCACTAATACATCCCATCGGAGCCATACAGTTGTATTACCGGTGCTTTGAATGCGTGCACAGAAGTAGACTAATTAGGTACAACATTAAAATCCTTAGTGAAATACATAACTCTGATCATTTTGTCAGACTGCAGTGTTTTGGTGGTTGCTGGGATTCATATGGACAGCAATTGACATGTAACACTATCTTAAAAATAATTACTTACCTCATGCATCTGGTGGCGGTGGATGCACTTCACAACATGAAAACTGTTTTGTCTGTATGGTGGGTCCTGCCCAATGTAAGGAAGGTGTTTTTAAGTGTTAAGGCAGCTCAGTCCATGTGTGCAGTTAAATATGTTTACTCATAAGTAAATATGTTTACTTACTGTATACAGTCTTTTGTCAGAGGACTCAAAAAGTTCCTCAAAAAATGACCTCCCCTTAATGATGAGGTTTGACCCCTCAGTATATATATTTATATATATGGCAGTACTCAATTCCAGAATGAGTGTTTCTCTGTTGATGTGGCATGAGTAATCAGTAAATGGTTTGATGTGTGTCAAAGTGGTGCAGCTACGTCCTTCAAATCAATTCAGGTCTCCAGTGCCACAATCAAAACACCAAAACAAGATGTAGCTTTTTAAGACTGGTGTCCCGTCCCTCTATTATAGACCCAGAGGCTTAAGGGGTGTCCCCACAGGAAGAGACTGGCAACAATTTAGTGGGGGTCTCTTTGGAATGTCAATAAAATTCAGCAACATGTAGGAGTGAAAGTTGATCTAAACGTTAGCAGGGCACAGTAGCTGGTGAGAGTTGAACCTTTCTCAAATTAGAGGCAAGCCATTAAAGCAGCGACCAATAAGAATAAAGGATAATGCTGACTGACAAATCGGGGAGGTGGTAAATACGTAAGCGTGTTGCCTAATTGGAAATGGAATGTCCCTATTGACCAACCATAAGCTATGGCGTGATAAACACTGAGTAAAGAACTGCTATATTATACCAGGCTGTTGCTACGAATATAGCAATGACAGTAAAGACATTGGTATAACACGAAGCCTGCTATTTAAGAAAAATATTCTTTTGTCTCTTTAGCTTTTGTTCCCACATAAAACAAATAGGGCTGTTCCACGCCTTTTTTCCTCTTAATAATTAGTACAGATGGAGCTTCAGTGACCTTCTTTTGAGTGTTAACAAGCCTCTAGAAATTTTTTCCAAGCCCTAAAAGGCAGCTTGTAGGCCTGATTGCTAACAAAACTGGGAGTCTCCCATCACAGTAAGTGTGGAAGTCAAAGCATGGGTGGTAACCTACATTAAAACCTTTTTCTCAGTTGTTGGGAATGTGCTCTGGGCTCTAGGGAGGGCGTGGGCCACTGTTTGGATTGTGGTTCAAGTTCTCAGTGGGTTCATAGACAGTAGACTTTACAGAATAACAGCTGTGTTGCTATCTGTTGGGGATAGAGTGACTCAGTGATTCTGTATTGCAGCCAGCCTGCATTGTGCTGTACTTTCATCACCTCCTCTAATGTGGCGTGGAGAAAAAGGGGTTGTGAGCATTTAGAGTGGTCAAGTGCTTGCCTGAGGTGCTTGCACCTAGAATGAACTTAACCAGCAGGAAATTATTATGTACCAAAAATGTCAAAACTGTGAAACTAAGGGCACCACAATTTTCTGGCATCCATGACTGATTTTACACCACCCACAGTAAGCAGAGTAAAAAGTATGAGCTTACTGCAAAGGTTTGCCTTTTAACTGATCATGTTAAAAAAGTTAAGTTCATGGTATTATAATGTTAACCCTTTTTTGTTTACTGTAGATTTCAAATAAATTGCTAATGGATTGTATTTCTTACCCTTAGGTAAGCACTTAATTGATTCATTTGTTAAAATAATTCAGTTACAATTGATGGAGTTTTGTTAATGCATAAAAAAAATGTTTTTGGCATCATCCCCAAAGATGTTGGCCAAATATGAAAGGATTCTAATACATACTTTTAACCTTTATAGTGAGCTTAAATTACATTTCTCTTTATCAAATGACCAGAAATATGGGGAAATTGCAAAAACTCATATTAAATAAGGCAAAACATCTGGGTTATCTTTACTACATGTGACAAAGCCATGCTTATCAGCGTAATCACTTCAAAAGGCCAATTTTAAGCCAGAAGCAACCCGCATTATTTAAGATGGTGTGAAACCTGACATTGATAAAGGTTACATTAATATTCTTGGCTATTCTTGGCCATAGGACCATTTTCAATTATTGACCCTCAAGTTCCATATTGGTGCATTGTTATATAAAACTGCATAAATGCAATGAAGGGACTTGCGTTTTGGTTAAAATGTAAATAAAAACTGAGCAGCTGGTGATACTGAAATCCTAGGTCCATATAGTGTGTGTCTTAACTAGTAGGCCACCAGATGTCCTTTAACAAAGACAAACCCTGTTAACATTTTTTAATGCTTTTCTGCAGATGCAGGCACTTTGTGCTGCACTTGCATTTATTTATTTAGTATAATCAGCTGGTTTTGGTTGCTTCTGGAGTTGGAGTCTTTGACAGAAAGTGGTTTGTCTTCCACTCTGGGTTTTCATTTGGTGAGAGGTGTTATTTGGTTGGTAGTGTGATGCTTTTGTCTATTCAGCTGAACAGGAAGGTTGGCTCAAATGGCTGTGTGACAGTGGTCATCATGTCAGAGTGGCAAACCAGGGAGACAGAAACTAGCCCGGGGCAGCCTCTCAGCTGAGGGATGCAGATGCTGACCTAAGCTCACCCAGCAAATAATGCTGGAGGTCATCATAAGGAGGGCTGGAGTTCTTCCTATTTTTTCTTAAATACCAGATTGTATCAGGGTAATGAAAAGGTAGGCTCTGTTATTTACTGATTATAGTAACTGGACCGTGTTTTCAATCATATTAAAATGTGATTTTGTCACTCTTTGCTTTATTTGCTTTAAAAAAGAAAAAAACTTGTCAGAATTGGAGCTGGTTTTTATTAGTGTTATGTCTCAGTTCAGCTGGGGTGGAGAGAAGCATCATAGAACCAGACATTGTTGGATTTGCGAAGGATATTTAAAATAACATGTATGAACCACTGTGTTGTGATTCAAGAGGGATGAGCTGGAGGGACAGTAGATCATGTGAGTGTTGTCAAATGAACAATCCCAAAGCTAAACTATCACATTTTACCAACTATAAAGAAAATGCAACTTTTCCCCATAATGTGACTAACAAATGAACAAGTAATTGGTGCACAATGTGAGCAAAGTGTCTGTTATTGTGTGTCTAAAATGTAACGATAGACACTGTGTTCTTAGTGTCTGCTATCCCAGGTGGTAAAGAGTACCTTAAAGACACATACGTCTTCTTAGTGTCTTATTGTAATATCAACTACTAAATCAATGTTGAAGAGACACAGAAAGTTGGTGGGTCACATTAAATCACAGTGCAAATGACCATACACACTGGGCTTAAAAAGGGCAACGTCCAAGTAGATTCACTGATCAACTTTGTGTGCTGGATTGGGAATCACTCCAATCAGCAGTGAGTGCAGACATGAAGCAGAGTAATTGGCATTAGGTTATTAGTCCAATCACAATTGAGGGAGGGACAGCAGAGCAGAAGCATGACAGGGTGATAATAACCATGCTGTTTTAAAAAAAAAATCCTGTTCATTTTAACAACTTAATGCATAAAAATGTGTTTATGTAACTAAAGTTTATGCACCTAAAACTTGGCCAAAGAATGAAAACCACTTTTCTTTTTGCACAGTTACACAGTAAATTAACATATTGTTAAGTTCATTTGTTACCAAAAAGTTACCCCACACTGATTGATGATTCCAGTACAATCCGTCCTTTACATTTTTTCAGTTACATGAGGGTATACATAGGTTTACACTGCAAAAGTACTTAAATACTATTATTAGTTTTAATCAAAACTGCTTCATTGTTGGCCTTTCCACTTCATAATGTAAAATCAGACATTTACATTCTGATATCATTAACACACGTGTCAGTAGAATGAGTGCTGTGTTTTGTTCTTGGATATATTTTGTGAGCTGTATTGAAGATGGAAAAATATTTAAGAGTAACAATTGAGGGTAAAGCACAGCGTGACTAAATTTAATCTCAATGTTTTATATTTCGGCTGTGACGTCTTTCAGGTCCTTGGATGGACGTCTGCAGGTTTCACACAGAAAAGGTCTTCCTCATGTGATCTACTGCCGCTTGTGGCGCTGGCCAGATCTGCAGTCCCACCATGAACTCAGAGCTGCCGACCACTGTGAATTTGCTTTTCATACCAAGAAAGATGAAGTATGTGTCAACCCCTATCACTACCAGAGGGTGGAGACACCAAGTGAGTGTTCTTAATTGCAACGTGTTCCACATGATTGTAGTTAAATTAAAGCTTTCTCCAAACTGGGTGCAGAACTGATCTGTTCCACTGTCTCCAGTTTTGCCTCCCGTCCTAGTGCCACGACATACAGACATCCCTGCTGAGTTCCCACCACTGGATGACTACAGCCCATCCATCCCTGAAAACACCAATTTTCCTGCTGGCATTGAGCCCCAGAACAACTATATTCCTGGTGAGGAGAAAAAAAACAAACATGGCCCACTCATTGTTGACTCAGTCTCTAAATTATTTTTCTCAGGGATGATTTAGTTTGTGGCTTGTGCCCCCCAAAATGTTATTCCTGAGTGCAGTTTTTATATTAAAATATGTTGTATCATAGAAGCAGTTTAAATACGCAAAAGAACAACTGTGTGTGCTTAACCCATGTGTTACAGAAACTCCCCCACCAGGGTACCTGAGTGAGGATGGTGAGACAAATGATCACCAGCTTAACCACAGCATGGACACAAGTGAGTCACATGACTCAACACACACCTGAAGCTTATACTACTCTAATTACAGCTTACAATGGTTATGAACCCACCTTCTATTACCACTCTGTTTCAGGTTCACCTAGCCTTTCACCCAATCCTGTGTCCCCTGCAAACAATAATCCTGGTAGGTGACATCTGTCAGTCAAGTTTACTTAGCTTTAGCTCCAGGACATATTTTAAGTTTTGTGCACCAATAGAAATATCAGCCATTCGTTTAAAATCTAGATTTGAAGTTTTTGCTTGTTAGGAAAAAGTTTATTACACCCTCAAAGATATATGTGTGCATGTATAACAAAGCTGATCATTAAGCGAATTTCTAAATGGTGAAGGGGGAAAGAAATCTGATAATAACATATTTATTTAAAAAAAAACTTCACAAATGGTTCTCCAGTTATGACCAATGTCAAACCTGTAGGTAATGATATCATTAAAATTACAAGTATTACAAGTTGTAATAGAACCTGTCATCACTAAAGTGTGTCAAGCGTGTCATGCAAGTGAGCCTATAAAACAAACTGAATGGTCAAAGCATTCATTTTAAGGTATGTTGCTTCCATTCTAATGATTCCAATTTGCGTATGGTTTAAAAGAAAAAGAGGACACAGATGTATAATGACTTCATAAAGTCTGAAATGGTCAGTTATAGTTTGCTGTTGTATGAAAACTTGCCAAAAATCTACTGCATATGGTTGTGCTCAGTCTTTAATACCTAAATAAATGCCAAAGATTCTGGCTGATAGCAACTGTCATCATGTACAGCTGAACTGCAGATCATTCATTCATAATGGCAAAGAAGCATTTGCATCAGCGGTATGTAGTTATTCTCTATTGGCTGCACCGTTAATGGATGTAAATGGACACTGGGGCTGGGATCCTGGTGGCTCAGTTGGCTAACACACACAGCATTTTTCATTTTTTATATATAAGCACAAACTTCATGGACAGTCTGTACCACTAGTATACCACTAGTATAGATGTATTAAAACATGTATACAAAATTTCGTCCATAAGTACAGTTGTTAAGAAGGTGCAAATTAGCTGTTAAGTAAAACATTTTCACATGGGAGTCCACGGGCTCTCTTGTAGCAGCCATTGAGGCAACTTTATTTTATCTTTTTTTTTGTTTTGTTTATTTACTTATGGAGAAAATTACTTATTTTGTGGGGGTTAGTGTGTTTGAATGTCTGTTTATGAGACTGATGAGCAATGTACACACACACTAAAGTGAGTGGACCATGTCTGGCTTAGCTTCAGGGCAGTGAGTATGGTATGAATGGAGTCTTTGTGTTTTGTCTCTTCTTATGTGTGAGAAAACAGGCTACACACAGCCTTAAGATAATGCAGTAAATGTCTGCATTGTGGTTTATTCTATGTGGAGACAAACTAGGAGGTCTTTGTTTTGTTTTTTAAGAAAGGTATTTCATGTCTGGTTGAGGTTATAAAGGTCATGGGAAAGGGTTTTTTAAGAGGAACCAAGGAAACCTTGTCAGGACCTAACATCTTCAGCGTAGATTTGATGACATAGCTGTTAAACTATTTAATTCTTTCATCATGGAACTAAATTAAACCTGTAGATGTCTCTCTGTCTTACCAGACTTTCAACCTGTGACATACTGTGAATCTGCCTTCTGGTGCTCCATCTCCTATTATGAGCTGAACCAGCGTGTCGGAGAGACCTTCCACGCTTCCCAGCCCTCCCTTACAGTAGATGGATTCACAGACCCCTCCAACTCTGAACGCTTCTGTCTGGGCTTGCTGTCAAATGTCAATCGCAACTCGGGAGTAGAGCTCACACGCAGACACATAGGTATTAACGGTATTTCGAAGGGACAGCATACATTTTTTCTGATTATATGTGAAGGTTGTTTTACGCTAAACTAGCTTTTTTCCTCCTTTTTTTGTTTTTCCCCAGGTCGGGGTGTGAGGTTATACTACATCGGGGGGGAGGTGTTTGCTGAATGTCTCAGTGATAGCGCCATCTTTGTCCAAAGTCCTAACTGCAACCAGCGCTATGGCTGGCATCCTGCCACTGTGTGCAAAATACCTCCAGGTCAGCACAACATGGCATACAAACACAAACTCATATGACTGGGTATGACTGTGTTGTTCTGCCACTAACATCTCTTTTATTCTCTGTGCTAGTAAACCTGATAATAAATATTTTGTTGCTAGGCTGCAACCTAAAGATCTTCAACAACCAGGAGTTTGCTGCGCTGCTCTCTCAGTCAGTCAACCAGGGATTTGAGGCCGTCTACCAACTCACCAGGATGTGTACTATTCGGATGAGTTTTGTTAAGGGTTGGGGAGCTGAGTACAGGTAAATATTTTATTAATTTTTAAAAAAATATAACTTACAAAGCATAAGAGATTGTTAAATTTGCTTAATATTTGACCGACAGTAAAGTAACATGCGAGAAGGACGGGTGTCACGTTGTGGTGGTGTAAATGTGTAATGTATTGTTCGGAAATGGTAGAGGTTGTGTAGTGATTAAAATAAATGTAATTTTCTGGTTAGTTGGTTTACAGGTAGTTAATAAATGTCAGTGTACTAAATATTTTGGCTGGTAGATGGCCTGCTTAGAGGTCAGAAGACAAGTTAACATTTAACTGATCCAGCTAGAGAGTGGCTCGTGTTACTCTTGTTTTTCAAGTCTCCGCAGTGCATTTTTTTTTCCTTAACGTGAGGTGGAAACTTAAATTGTCCACTGCATATGCAATCAAATTGAGGTTCAGTGAGTCAACATGTTGTTTATTAGGCACTAAAACGTTGGAAGAAAAGAATTTGTAAGTTTCCCTCTGTTTGGGAAACATGCAGAACTTATTACACAAATATATGCACATTATTCAAAATAGGTTGTTAAACATCGGAGAAATGAGGAATAAAAGAAGAAAAATACGACTTTGTGTTGTTGACTGAAGCTGACTTTTAACAGGAAAAGAAGATGATGGGGGATGGTGTAACTGTGAGTTGGTAAGAGTAGAGGAAGAATGCAGCAGGCATGCAGTAGTGAGGGGGGAATGAAGTGGGGTGTGGACATATTTCTGACTGCCTCTGGAAGGGGGATTCCCACTGGACTATGAATGGTGCGTGTTGTATTTCTGGCACCAAACACCCTGGAGAAAAACATCCTTGGAGATACTTGAATGGCTTCAGAAATAGCCCAGAGCTGGTGTCACTGTTCGGGAAATTCTTCCAAAAATATGGACTGTATAAGCTGTAGGACAATGACTGTTGTTAAATAGTATAGAAGAAAACCTTCAGCAATGACAGAAATGTGTTCTTTCCGTCTTTGTGTTCTACATCAGACGTCAGACAGTGACCAGCACCCCCTGCTGGATAGAGCTACATCTTAATGGTCCACTTCAGTGGTTGGACAAGGTCCTCACACAGATGGGCTCCCCCAGCATCCACTGCTCTAGTGTGTCCTAGGAGCAGCCCTCCTTCCCATCTACACCCAATACCCCCATAGGAATCAATCCACGGAAACGGCATTTCCCCTGCTGTGTCTTTGACATTTCTCATCACATGTACAGCACTGTCTTTAGTGTCACTTCGTGTCAATTTCATGATCATTTTAGGACATTTTTTGGGATTTTATTATTTTCAGAAGACAGAAGTGCATCTTCCTGATTATTCTTTTACATATTATGTCCATCCTTCCTGTTAAGTAATTTTACATTTCACAAAGGAGACTGAAATGTTTGTTTTCCAAGTTGGAAGATACACAGTTTCAACTTGGCCATCGACATGTTTTAAAACATTTTTGATTCTATGAATTAATCAATATTATGAATAAGCCTTTACTGTCCCAGCAATCACCGAATTGGGGAGCTTATTTATTGAACAAACCATAAGTTAACATGAGAAATGTTATTTATAGTGACAGAATATATTTCATTAATATTTTAAGTACAAGGTACTTTCCTTTATTGATTTACGATCAATAAAGAAACCAATGATCTGATCAGTAAATTGGTATTTTGTCTAATTAAAAAAAAAACAATATTATTGTTTCTGATATAGAGCCCTTGTATTAAAAGTATTTTGCTCAATGAAAGAGACATTTTCTAAGTTATTTTTGCATATTGTCCTGCATGAGAATCTATTTTTCTTATTGCCTAAATATGATTGTACATAAATATTTATAGCTTGTGTAATCTGCTAGTCATCCATTGCTTGAAAGGGTGGTTTCAAGTGAACTGTGGCATGGATTGATTCCCAGTAAGACTACTTGGATGAGCTTTTCAGGTGAGTTGGTTCTGAAGTGTGGCACAGGAATACTGTACCAGCCATTAGTATTATTTGATAACAGGCTCGATGAGTCATTATAGCAGACTGACTGAATCTGGACACCATGTGACTTGAAGTATGAAATGTACAGTGACCAAGGTTGTGTTCATCTGTTGTTGGCAGTGTGGAGTGAAAACAACAATGCAGGTCGTCTTATGTATTATCAATTGTTAACCAATGGTACACTATGCTCCTTATGGGTAAATGATGCATTTCAAGTTTATTGTGTCACTTTAACGGTTGTGGTAATTTGCTTGTCCACAAATACTTTATATTACATGTACAATATAAGGCATGTGTAATATGCTCGCTGTCCTTGGTCATTGTCTAAGACATCACCATGTTAATCCTGCACTCACAGTACATAAGACTGAGTCACCAAGTAATCTATTTAAAGGAGTTACATGGTGCTGAATGGAAATGCTGTACTACACCGTGCATTAGGTATGTGGTAGGTCTCTGTCAGTACTTGAGTTCCTTGATATTCTTTTAGTGGTTTTATGATCCATGTCTTATGTTGTTTGTTTTTTTTAATGTAGACTAATATTCTCAAATGTCTAGAATTATCTGTGAAATTTTAATAAATTACAAAACAGTAAAAAGAGGGCCGTCTCTCTGTAAAAGGAATAATGTAATGTATGAATTATAAATGTAAAAAGAACATTGTTGCCTCACAGCAGCTGATGCATTCCTTGTACCACCTTTCTCCCAAAGCCATGCTAACGGATTCTAAATTGACCCTTTTTGTGTTAGGGTGGCGACCTCTCTGGGGTATACTCTGCTTCTCATACGTGACCCTGTACTGACGAGTAAAGTTGCTTTTTGAAACGTTATTATACACAGTGACTAAAACTTGAAATTGCTATACATAAAGCTGATAAGTGTCCTGTAATAAATTATATCATCAGAAAACCTTCAGAAGTGACGAGACACTTTTTTGTTAAACAGCATTATTTGTATGGTATAGCATGTTTTTTAATATTCCTCTCCTCATTAAGGCTAGATAAAATATTAGAAACACCCCAGCTGCACTAAATTTAAATTATTCCTTATTTAGTGCAGAGTTACTTGCAATGCAGAATACATATCCTTTTAAGTCTAATAGATATTGTGAAACAATGTAATGCGAATGCAACAAATAAGCCATACTCACTAAATGTTAAAATCACAAGATTTTCTTAATTTATTCCAGTGTGCATTATATGTCTTTTTAGGATAAGGCACATTATTTACCTTTAAAATATACGTATCAATGTACCTAATAACAAATACACAAACCACATACATTAATTTCACGCTTTTCCCCACCATCAACACCATCACGTGCTGAGGTTCACTTAGGGCTAAAGCATAGTAAGGAACCCAGGGGAGTAGACTGAGGATCAGGGTCACTCATTTGCTTCTCTTGCAATCAGGAAATCCCATCTGTTTTTTTTTTCAATATGTCATTTCATGTTAAGAATCCACAGTTTCTAAATATACTAATGCCTACAGTGCCATCTGTAAGCATCTCCACTTTCCAAGTGCAAGCAGGATGTCACGGGACGCTGAATCTTGTGGAAGCCCCAAGAAAAACAGGAGGATCAGGTGAAAGGAAACCAAGTTACAGTCAGCTACTTTTAGCTTTCCTCTCCCGATGATAACCCATCTATCTCATCTTCATCGCCACCGATGGCCATCCAAAACGCTTTTGCCACCTAGAAAGCAGATTGTGTGTCAATAGTTCTTGTATTGAGCTAACTGAGGGTTAACTAGAACACTAAAGAAAAAACAGTCACCTTTTCTGCGTGAACTTTTCTCTGCTCGTGGGGTAGTGAAGAAGCTTTGTCTGTAGGTTTAAAATAAGAGAAGACCAAAATCATCCATCAGCCACAATGACATCAGGTAGAATGGCATCCAAATATTTGAGCAAGTCAGGTCTGTAAAGAGACATCACTTTGACGTCACTTCTACTCGTAAGATTGCTAGAATCAAAACCCTGTGCTGAAAACAAATGAACTTCAGGAAAATTGAGCAGACTGTGCTTTAATCTACTTGTACAAGCATGACCTTCGTGGAAGAGATAATTAAAAGCATCAGAAGTTTTCAAATGAACATCTAAATAAACCTAATGATCTCTTTAACTATTAAGCATATGGGTGGATGGCTTGTGTTACAGTCACTGGCACAAGAGATGGAAGAATGGATTCAATTAAACACCACAAATTCTGCATTGCAGTGTCTGCAAAAAAAAAAGCTCAAGATAAAAAAAGGATGATGTATTTAAGAAAATGCTAACAATCTAAAGATTTGTCAGTAAAATTTCCCGAGCTAAACATCTTCAATAGTTGATGGAGTTTAAAGAAACTGTGCAGGACGGAACAAAGATATGACAAAACTGAAAGACGTTTGCAAAGAAAGGATGAAAATCCAACAAACAAGAATGGTAAGATGCTTTGCTGCTTACAAAGTACTGACCATGGGGGCTTAAACTTTTAATCATAATCACTTCCGTTTTATTAGTTAGGGTAATGATCTAAAACGCATCGAACTATTTTAAAAAAATATAATGAAATTCTTTTTTAAAAAGCTAAATACATTAAAGTTGCTCACTGAGCTATTTTAAGTAAGAGAAATGTCTCTATTCTATAGAAAAATATTTAACCTCCACAGGGACAACATACCTTTAAATTAAAAAAAAAGAGAGAGAAAAGAAATCAAAACAAGATATGTAAATCGTTTTTTAAAATTCCCCTTTTTACCTTTCATCTCCTTTAATTTGGTAAACAGTCGTTCAAAGTTATCAACATCTACATCTCCAGTTGTGAGGTTAGCGAGCTCCTGAATGTCCAAATCAGTCATTGCATCTAAGGGAGATTAACACAATGTGCTGTACGTTTATACGCATAACTAACAGTGCCAGCAGTAGTATTTAAAAAAAATTGAGAAAAATTAATTTACTTAGACTTAGTAAAAAAAAAAAATTCTATCACAAGGTGTTCACTTACCAACTATTGCCTCTTCCTGTGTGTCTGTGTTTGTAGTACTTTCTGTAAGGTTAGGCTCCTCATTGTTAACGGTGCCCTCTACTGGTAAGCTGGAAGACTACAAAGAAATAAAAAAGCTTGAATCAACCTGCCTTCACAAAAATGACTTTAAAAATGAAATAAATTGAAATCGTATTAATTCAAGTCAGTAAGCAAAAAAAAGTATTAAAACCTAAATAAATAAATCAATATCAAACAAGGAAAACTGCACTGACTGGTGGATCTTGGCAGGTGCGTGGGTTGTTATGTCTGGAAGCCACCAAACTGCTCATGAGACCAAAGCCCTGATTGTGTCCTGTTAGAGATGTAAACTGTCACATGCCATACATGCATACACATAGTAGTTAAATAAAAGGTCATGACATCTTACCATCCTTCATTTCCACACTGGACCACACATTTGCATTGAGAGCTTGAACTATTCTCTTTACTCCTGTAGATTCTGGGAAGTCATCTGATAGAGGAAACAGAACAGTGTTAATGCGGGTGAAAATATTATCAAAACACAAAGAATTGAGATAGAAATCTCAGAGGTGTTACTGCTCATTTCTCCCATATGAGAAACTCACCATCCTCATCTGGGACCTCCTGAGGATTGAGTTCTACAAGCTCAAATGCATGAGCCAAACACCACTGCTGCGCATCATGTCTGGTGACCCCTACAACATAAATTAGAACTTTTATCCTCCACAACTTGTATGTAAGACTGTGTTTTCTGCATCCCACTTGCAGAGGAGAAAAAACTAACCATGTTCACAGACTTTGTCACAGACCAGGATGAGCACCTCTGGCGCAAGATCTTCCACCACCGGTATCCAAGGTTGTAGCTTTTGAAGCCCATCTTTCTGCAAACATAATGGATTATATAAATGCATGAAAAAACGTGTTGTTTAGACTTATAAAAATAAGTTCTTATGTCACATACCGCTTTGCTGTCAAAATAAGCGATGAAGGCTTGCATGGACTGGGCAATCTCTGATGACATGTGAAAAGTGCTTGATACAACACACAGACTGACATCTGCCGTATAATACTTGTTGTTGATGGTCCAAGGGTACCAGACCACTGTTTCATCTCGCTTTGTCGGCTCAGGTAAAGTCTTCGTATTGAGGATCTCTAAGGCAAAAACAAATCTGTTGATCTACACGAACAAAGACGTCAAGCTAAGCTTCTCGCGGTGACAGCTCAAGCTACAGGAATAGCATTAACATTAATTAGCATTGCCATATTGTTTGTATATCAGCCTGGCGAAAGCAAAGCACATAAAATGGCTTAAACGCATTGGAGAAATTCGCTATTAACCCAAGAAAAAGACATAAAGGGGCTTCCCGATGCTATCGCTTAGTTAGCTCTGTTTAACGTTAGCTTCCTTACTATTATGTTTTTTTCACCTTAACTTACGCTTGATTAGTTCTTCTTCTTTAAACTCGCTGTCACAGCTAGTGACAAGCACACACGGGGTGGCCACTTCTGTGTTTTCTTCTGTAGCTGACATTTTAAATCTAAATTAGAGCGAAAGCTTCTTCAGCTATTAGCTTAGCGCTACAATGGAAAACTTGGGAGACCTTTCAACTCTGACCGGCCTCTTCCGGTGCACGTTAAACAGTCTGGTGGCGTTTAATTTATTAAAATGTTTTTCGATCAGCCTGTTGTCATTGAAACTAAGTAAAACTAAGTAAAAACAATAATAATAATTATTATATATAATATTTAAAAAGCAAAAACAAAAAAATGCAGTCTGCGTTAACGAAATTTTAACCCTGTTTTGTCCCTTTCAGACAAAGCAACCAGTCCTCCAAACAAATCTGACATTAGCTGATATATTTTCGAAGGTGATTAAGTAAAGGCCATTATTTTTTGGCAATGGGATAGTAGCGTTGGTGATAAGCAGCATTGGGGGAAACAATTATGTACTTAAATCCTATTTATGCTTTAGACGTGACCCTTATGCGCCTGACGGTCAAACTCCGGGAAAAAAAATGAGCTGCATGTCTTTCATCGTCAAGGTTACGCGTAGCGAATCAGAAACTTTCACTGGTGACAAGCTAATTGTTTCGCTATAGTGGGCAA